>JAUCBJ010007156.1:0-78145 GCA_032718475.1 Nemertoderma westbladi
GTCCTCTATACTGTATGTATATTATATTCTTATATTTGGTTATCGTTTATTGTTTTGGTTAGAAAAGCCTGCTACTGTAACCTGCTCCTTTCCATTAATTAAGAAATCTGGTTTCGTATGCTGTCTGGCAGTCTGGGCAGGCCTACTGGTGCAGTTAGGAACACAACGCCCGATTTTGTCCTTTTGAACGCCAAAATTTGGCGTCGCCAGAACCAATCTTGCTGCATTTTCCCCATAGACTAACATAGGAAAAAATGAGAATGCTGAGCGCATTCGATATAAAATTGTACATTTATTATAGGAAGGGATCTAGGGGTCTTAACCTCGAATGATAAGTTTATTTTACCTTCCTATAATAAATGTATAATAACAAACACCTCGAAAAATACTGCTTGCCATCACATTGTTACTATCAATATAAAATTGTCGCATTTTAAAATTTATACCACTGAATTCCTTGCAAAATATAATGACATTTCACCTCATAAGAAAAAAAATTGCTTACGGAATGAAAAGTTATCTCACTTTTAAAATATTATCAGAATTAGGCGTATTGGAACACCAAATTATGTCCACAGAAAAAGGTACGCCAGATTATGTCCTTGGAGTGTTTATTGATTGACAGTCAGACAGTAGGTATCCTGTCCTGTGCGCTGTGCTGCATGAGCCAGTGAGCTGTAATAGGTGCGAGACTGATCTAGGCTAATTATAAAGGGATGGCTATCAGCTATGGCTGGGTTGACTTACTGGCGCCCAATGTCTGGGGCAGGTTAATGAATAGAGGAGAGGGTAGATGTGACCTGGCTTTTCTTTCACACCTCTAACTCCTCTAACTGGGCTCTAACTGCTGAGGACACCAAATCTCTGGATGACACATTCACAAGAATGCTATGCCGGGTTCATTGTGTCAAGTACAATGCACACATCTCCAACCAGACACTATATAACATTGGAGGTGTCTCATTGGTTCCCCCAAGCTTGACACTAGAACAAAATCGCCTCTGCTTTGCAGGACATTGCTTTCGCCGTGAGGACCAGCCAGTGCATAATCTTGTACTTTGGCAGCCTCATGGAGTGAATAAGCATGGTGGACAGCCCATGACTTTCTTGAGACGCAGCTTAAAGGTCACTGGCCTTAAAGATGCGGATGATCTAGCAAATGTCATGGGTGATTAGGAGTTGTGGTGGGGCAATTTTGTTGACAAGCCAGCACAGCATTCTTAAAAATGCAGCTGCAATGCAGCATGCCGATCCTCGTAGTAGTAGTAGTGGAGAACCGCCTGGCTATGCCCAAGATGGAGATCCGCACCTTCGAGGGAGACCTCATCGATTACCTTGGATTTAAGAAATGGTTCTTTGCTCAGATCGGATAAACAGACATAACTGATGCACAAAAACTGGTATATTTATCTCAATACCTGGGTGACAAACCACGCCGAATCGTTAAATGTTTCGAGGGAGGATCTCACGAAGCGTACCACGACGTGTGGAAAACTCTAGATAAAAGATATGGTAACATCGGAACTATCATCAATAAGACGCTTGAAAAACTGATACAGGACGCTGGATCCCAAGGGGACCCACAGAATATCCAAGAGTTTTCGGACTCGAAAGACGCTTACTACACTTTAAAACCATTAAACAAGGAGTAACAGGTAAACAACATCCTAAACCTCCGACAGATTGCCCGGAAGTTCCCCGGATGGTTGCAAAGCAAATGGGCGTATAAATGTGTGGATCTCCGACGCCGACACCCGGATCGGGATCCTAGTTTCCTCGAAATGTCGGCATTCCTAGATGACATCTCCGAAGCCATGAACGATTCGATGTTCTCCAAACAAAGTCTCTCCAAGTTAGACGGAATAGAGAACAAGTCTAGGAGCAGAGCACCCACTCCGAAACCGAGATTCCGCCCCCCTCCGGTGAGTATGATGGCCATCACCATGGCAGAGGATTCCGATGACAAGGACTATGAGGAACCGACATCAGCCAAGGAATGGGCATATTATATAGCGAATTGGGCACCCGAAAGGGAAGGCACCACAACCTCCCTTCTATTTCTCTTCTGTGGGGAGAAATACAAGGTGGAATTCTGCAGAAAGTTCCAGTTTGCTGAACTCATTCCACGCTTCAAAGCAATAATGAAACACCGAGGATGCTTCTGGTGTCTCGGAACAGGTCACTACGTCCGGGATTACAAACAAAGGTCGTGCTGCGCGGTCTGTAATGACCTACGACATCATACACTCCTCCACATTCCTGCAAATTTCGATTTCACCACCCTACCATTCCGGATCGAATCCAAACGGAGAGGAGAACCGAATCACGTCTCCAAGGGTACCTGGATGATTCAGCGGAGGGAAACCATTCCGTTTAAGACCACCGCCGATGTATCACATGTGACCAGTATATCAGCTACGGTCAATTTAATAAACCGCTGTTATATGGTCTTCGCCAAAGTGATCCCAGTAAGAATCAAATGGGTCGGAAAATCCTTAACAACACTCGCGTTCTTTGACAATGGGTCGGACGGAACCATCATCGACCGGAATTTCCTCGAACAACTAGGCCTAGACTACGAACCTTGCAAGCGGCCCATACAGACAATAACCGACTATAAAGAAGTGGAATCCGGGAAGGTATAACTCAGGATGGAAGGAGTTATGAAGGGTTATGAGATGGTCAAACTGACGATAAAAAATGCTCTGGTCCATACCGATCTCCGAGTGCGGTTCTGAAAATCATCTGAATACGCACCCCTCATACAGTTAGACCGGGAAGATGTGTATCTACGATGTCCACCATTGGACGTGAACAGAATTACGCTATTAATTGGACTCGATACACCGGAATTACATATACCAACCAGAGACATCGCCCGATCCGTAAAGCCGGGTGACGGTTTTTATGAGGAGCGCACCATCATGGGATAGACACTTTGCGACATCAAAGAGGAGACTACCGACACATATACATATCTCCCTAAATGCCAGATCAAAGAGAACGCAACATCTGTGGGTTACTGTTCAGCAACCGACCTAGACGAGGATTTATTCCTGGAAACTGAAAAAACCCAGCAGGAGATTTCAACTTAGAGACTCAAGAGTTTGCTGAGAAGGACGAGAACCCGTCCGAGGAAGATCAATATTGTATTGACGTTCTCGACCAGGCAACGTTCCAAGACGGACATTGGTGTTTGCCCATGCTTTGGAAAGACCCAGATAGACCAATGGCGAATAATGCCAGCATGGCCCTTAGCAGGCTCAAGGGTATCCTACGCCGGTTAAAAGAGCTACCCGAGATAAAGGAGAAATACAATATTGTGATTAAAGGATATTTAGAAGATGGATTGGTGGAAATGGTGCCCCGGAATGAACTACAGGGAACTAAACGGACGATTACCTCCCAAACCATTATGTGGTAGAAGCCCGGAAGGGCGGTAAAATCCGGGTAGTAAATGATGCTGCGGCTTTGTATCAGGGGCAATCCTTGAACAGCCAACTTTACACCGGACCCAACATCTACAGTACACTTATCGGCGTATTGATCAGGTTCAGAGAAAATAAAATAGCCTTCACATGTGACATCAAAGCGATGTTCCACCAGGTCCGAAGGCTACCAAGAGACTCAGATTGCCTACGTATATTGTGGACAGATAAAACATTAACTCCATAGGAGTTAAATCAACTCACCTTGAAGGATGTGGACGTAATGCGAATGATTGTCAGAATCTTTGGCGCTAAGGACTCGCCGGTGGCATGTAGCGACATGTTGAAGAAAACAGCAACTATGTGCGAAAATGAGTTCCCTCCGACAGTCATAGAGACCATCCGACGATGTTTCTACGTAGACAACGGATGCGCTGGTGCCGACAATGTCGACGAGGCATATCAGCTGGCTATGGGAATGGTGGAATGTTTAAAGAGAGGAGGTTTCTCTCTCGTAAAGTTTAGATCCCATGATAAGGAACTTATGGAAAGGTTCCCGGAAGAAATCAGGCTAGACGACAACAAAATGTATTCTGAGGGTGTGGATCCCCGTATACTCGGTATCGAATGGGACATAGAATTGGATCAGTTCATCTTCAAATATAATCCCCTACCCAAACCAATGACTAAGAGGGGATGTTTATCTGTAAAGAGCGCCATATTTGATCCATTAAACTTCATATCCCCAGTAACATTTGCCGGAATGAATTTGATCAAAGAAATGTGGATAGAAGGACTGGGATGGGACGAAGTACTACTAGGATCGGCATGCTGCATTGCAGCTGCATTTTTAAGAATGCTGTTCCGGCTTGTCAACAAAATTGCACCACCACAACTCCCTATCACTTATGACATTTGCTAGATCATCTGCATCTTTAAGGCCAGTGTCCTTTAAGATGCGTCTCAAGAAAGTCATGGGCTGTCCACCATACTTATTCACTCCATGAGGCTGCCAAAGTACAAGATTATGCACTGGCTGGTCCTCACGGCAAAAGCAATGTCCTGCAAAGTGGAGGCGATTTTGTTCTAGTGTCAAGCTTGGGGGAACCAATGAGACACCTCCAATGTTATATAGTGTCTGGTTGGAGATGTGTGCATTGTACTTGACACAATGAACCTGGCGTAGCATTCTTGTGAATGTGCCATCCAGAGATTTGGTGTCCTCAGCAGTTAGAGCCCCGCATGGACTCCCGTAGAGGAGTACTGGAACTACTGCTGCTCTAAATAATCGGACCTTAAGTTTCCGATTAATTCTAGGTGACTTCCAAATCCTGGAAAGCCTATTTAAGGCTGCCCATGCCTTTCCCTTACGTATTCGAAGGTTCTCACCTGACTTCCGGATCCATGATCCCAGGTAACAGAAGTCGTCCACATGCTCAAGCATACCATCCTTTGAGCTTATGCTCATCTGATCAGAGACTTGCTGAGGACTTTCAAAGTTAACTGTCAGAATTTTGGTCTTTCTGGAGTTAATAAAAAGACCAACACTAGAAGCAGCATGTTCTAATGAGCTGAGGAGCCGTTGGGCTCCCTCTAATGATTCTGAGAGTACTCCTAAGTAATCAGCAAAGTCTAGATCAGTTAGGTACTTGGCAGGATTTCCTCGACTTCTGGGGCCAGTAGGTGGAGTAATCATCACCCCATCATCATTATGATGATCTAAGGACATGCGTAGAACATAGTCAACCACAATAATGAACAAGAATGGTGCAAGTGTGTCTCCTTGGAGGACGCCCCCTTGGATGGGACGAAGAACTCCCCCCATACCTCAGTGCCAAATGGAGAAAGTACAACAAGGAACAACTTGAACATCTACACCTCATGCGGATCCCTCGACCGTTCTTCCTCGACAAACTACCCACCGATATATTCCAGCTCCATTCTTTCTCGGATGCATCAAATACCGGAATTGGCGTAGTTACCTTCCTAAGAAGATTAAGCCAGGATGGAAACGGTGATACGAGCTTCTTATTCTCTAAGGCTAAGACGGTATCCGGGGAATTCATAGCAACAATCCCGAGACTCGAGCTGCAGGCCACAGTCTGGGCAGTGAGGCAGAACCGCATGATCATGTGGAACTTAAGAATCCCCATTGAATCGCAGCATTTCTGGGTTGATTCGAGTATCGTGCTTTACTACCTCCACTCACCATCACGGCGACACACCACATTCGTAGCAAACCGAGCCACAGAAATAAAACAGTGTACCGGCCGAGAACAGTGGCACCACGTAAATGGGAAAGAAAACCCGGCAGACTTATCGAGCAGAGGCGCCACCCCACGACAGCTCGGTAAGAGTAAACTTTGGCTCACAGGCCCGGAAATCTTACAGTAGCCACAACTTACCTGGAGCACCCGATTCGATCCCGAACTAGATAGCGGGAAATATTCAGAAGATGATAAGGAGATTCGTAAAGTCCATGGAAGCGCCACCGGGGAAATCTATAGTTGCCTGACCGAGCCTGCAAAGGACTCGGGTAGGCACTATAATATTGCAACCACTACGCAACCAGCTGCGTCCTTACACCTATTGATAGAGCAAACTTCCTCGATGAGACGTCTTATCCACCACGTCATGACTCTTCGTAACTTCCTGCGGTGGAGGGATAATACACCAATAGTTCGACAAAGTATATGAGAACTCATTATTGCAGAAAATTGTATTGTTAGATATGTCCAGAAAGAAAGTTTCCCTGATGAATGGGAACAGCTCAGTGTGGGCAAGACCTTGAAACCAGACAGTCCAGTCTACCAGTTGAGACCCATGATGGGGGAAGATGGACTGATCCGACTAAATACCCGGATGGCAAATGCCCCGGTCGAATATGAAGTCAAATACCCAGCACTACTGCCCGGAACGTCAACACTAGCCAAGCTATTAATCCAACAGTGGATTATGGCTAACATCCGGCAAAGATATTGGATCACCCACATCCAGCCACTGATCCGGAAAGTCTTAAAACGTTGTTTCCCTTGCAGACGATACCTAGCGCCACTGCTCACCCAAAGAATGGCCGACCTACCGGCTACATGGCTGCAGTCCGATTCACCGCCGTTCTATGTAACCAGAGTAGACTGTTTTGGACCATTTACCGTCACCGAGTGACGATCCAACATCAAATGCTGGGGAGCCATCTTCACATGCCTTAGGTCAAGGGCGATTCACCTAGACCTCGTAGTAAACCTCACGCAGCACACCATTATCATCGCTCTGCGTCGGTTCGTGGCAAACAACAGATCATGCCGGCATATGTACTCCGATAATGGAATGAACTTTGTGGGAGTAGAAAGGGAACTTAGAGAGGCTATCGAGGGATGGTTCACCGAAGATACCGCTTCCCAAGTCTGGAAGGAACACCATATACAATGGCACTTCCAAACGCCCTTGGCACCCCATACGAGCGGGGTATGGGAGAAACTCATCGACTTGGTGAAATGATCCATGCGCGTCGCATTAGGGGATACCCGGGTAATCCATGACACCGTTCGCACTACATTCTGCGAGATCACGGCCACCCTGAACAACCGGTCAATCGTACCTATCCACAATGACCCCACAGATCTGGAGCCTCTTACCCCTAGCCATCTACTTGGAAGACCCAAAACCAACATTCTTCCAGAGGCAATGTTCCCAGATCCCAACGATATCGCGAGACATACCAATTGGAATAAGGCCCAAGCGCTGGCAGCGCATTGGTGGAGAATCTGGGCCCAAGAGTACCTCATAACCCTCCGGACCAGGAGGAAGTGGAATAACGCCTACAGGAACGTCGCAGTTGGCGACATGGTGCTGGTTAAGGAAGACCTTAAAGACCGCGTCCACTGGCCTGTGGCGCGAGTCGTGGAAATAACCCCAAATAAAGACAGACTTGCGAGGACTGTGATGATACGAATGGCGAAGGGCCACTACCAACGCCCTATCCAGAGGCTGTGCCTTCTTGAAGGCAATGACAGTGGTGACTCCACGAGAGGTGATAAGTTCCCTACTCCGGATCCTGCTGCGGACATTGGTGACAATGCTAAACCCGTTTAAACCCTTCTCATCCTGTTGACAAACTCTTTTAAATTTGATTTACCGACAATGAATAATGGACCCCCCTTAAACCAACTGTAACCACACAATGGTATTTGTGTTTCCTCGTGTGTTATGGGGAGTCCAGCGTCACCCTGCAGATGTTTTGACTGACGCAGGGTAGTTTATGTATTGTTCACCCTGATTTTGGTCATCAGGACCAACTATATTGGATTATTGGAAATGGTAAAGATTCGAAGTTGAATTCATTGTATCCATTGTGTTGTATTGTGTTGTCCGTTGCGTGCGCAGTTCGGGGCCTAGGCGGTGTAACTAGTCCAGCTGTAGATCCCGGATTGCCGCGCAACACCCCCTCTATCGCGTTATTCTGGTGGGTCCATGGTGCATCCACATGACTTCGTCGATAGAGGTTTTATGTTTCTCAGTCGCGTTATTCTGGTGGGACCGTTGCGTGGATTTTGGGGCGTAGGCGGTGTAACTAGTCCAGCTGTAGATCCCAGAATGGTGTGTAACCCCATCCCACATGACTTTGTCGGCTGAGCTTTATGTTGTTGGGAGTGTTATTCTGGTGGGTCCCTGGTGCATTCCACGTGAATTCACTTCCAGCGTCTTCATTGTCCGTTACGTGTGCAGTTTGGGGCGTAGGCGGTATAACTAGCCCAGCTGTGGATCCCAGATTGCCGCGTAACACCCCTTCCACAACGAAAATTTCCCAAAGAAGATGGTTGAATGTAGTTGGAAATGATGAAAAGAAACAGACAACCCTACTATAAACTTATGATGACGCGTATGATGATGAAAATGTAATGATGCGCATCCTGGCGCTGCGCTTATAACAAATGATGATAGCCGGGGGGCTATAACCGCAAATGATGAAATGTGGAAATAAATGATGAAATGTGGTAATAAATGATGAAAATGTGGAAAGAAATAAAGAAATGTGAAATGAATAATAAATGAGAAATGAAAAAAGACAAAAAAAAATGTAGAAAATGTAGAAAAGAAAAGAATTGGAAAAAGAAGAGGACATAAAAAGTCAAAAAACTGGTTGGATATTAATGTATAGCTATAGTAACTGTAAATACTGAATGTAGTAGCAATAAGATGGTAGATGCCTATATAGCAATAATAAACTGAATAATAATAAACTGAATTATTCGGCAGTCACTATAGAATCAGACTTTCTGGATTTATAATTAACTGATGTAAATTTGCAATGGACATAATTTAAAATATGGACTCAAATCGCCAAATTCTCGGCAAATTACGTAACATACTCGATTTACTGGAATATCCACAGCCTGGATCTCCTAACTTTGATACGGAATGGAACGCCCTGATAACAGAGAATGTGTGAATCATTAAATTCTCCGGGCGAGAGGAACCAGATTCCCGTAATCTACGAGAGCTCCGGTTGACCGATGCTAGTACGAGCCTGAAAAGAACTCGGAACGCAAAGGCAACCGGAGGAGTGGAGTTGTTGTTCTGGGATAAGTTCCGGCGAAGCGTCTACAAATCCCGATGTTTGATATGCGACAACGAGGGAAACGTGACGCCCACCTCGAAAGCGATTACGTTGGCGCGATGTCAAAGTTTCATCGACGACAAGAGTACATACCTCACCCACTGGGGAAACCTAGCGGAATGTACAACGACGCTACGAGAGGAGCGTATATCAGTCATCCAGAACCGCGACGACTACCAGGAGAAGTATGGGACAAAGGAATACGGTTGATCATTAGTCGTCGTCCTCGGAACCCTAGACAGTCTAGTGTTAATATGTCGGATCTTCCCGACACCCAAACAGGAGGTGCGGACATCCGGAGCAATTTGGTTATTACCACCGGAGATCCAACAGATCCTATTCGATTTCGATGTTATCAAGATTTGGTCGGATATAAAGGCGGATATCCGGAATGACTACACCAACGCTCCATTTGGAAGAAACTGACGAGAAGGTCTCAACGCCATTAGTCATTTCATCGACACCCAAACCCTGTTAGCCTGGTTGCAATCCACGGAATTCATGCGTGGATTCCGGGAGGTGAGACCGACGAAATCCGGTATCGGCTACCTCGCGGTGCTTAACGGCGGTATAGACTTTAAACCTCAGAAATTCCTGGACTATAACAAGATATATGGCGCACACCCGGAATTAGAGATAACGAATGAGCGAGAGAATCGTTGGAGGGACGTAAAAAGAAAATGGACAATCCACCAGAAATGAGAGAATCCGGATCGACGTAACAATATCTACATCGTAATGGAATCATATACTGTTGCCAAGTTCATCTGCAAGACTCTCGATAAACTCATTAATGCGGTTCCTAGATCCTTTATCGACTATGAGTGGAACGAAGTTATCGACCACGCATTCAAAGCGGTAGAAAATATTCCACCGGGAGATACGAAAACGCTCAACGTCATTGCATCCTGGGATAATAACGGACCGTTCGACATCCCTACGATTGTTAATCTCCTCAGTGCAGAGGAACCACTGATATCATCGGACGGGAGTAATTATGGCTACAGGAAGGTGTTCTGCTGTCCACCCCAAAACGACCACTTTAACAGGAAGTCGCTTACAGACCAGCAACCAAACGGGTCGCCGCGGCTGAACCTGCGACGGAAGTAGGCGTATCCACCCCACTTGGCTCCGGTAGTCCCACTAGGGAGTTAGTAACCACCTTTGCGCTGAGTGACTTCGGCGACACATGTCAGAGGTTATCCCCATATCCGTTCCCAGGAGGAGAAGACTGGTCTTCGGAGATCCCGAGAACCAGCACCCAATGGACCCGCTCAGCGATACAGGTTGCGAAGGGTCCAAGCGTTGCTCCAACCCCTGTAGACCTCCTCGCAATTCCCCCGGCGAACGCTCCGGCACCCCTTTGCCGACCAGCTGTGGCAACGGCCCCCTCCGTTCCACAAGACCCTATGTGTAAAAGCTTTTGCTGAATTGTCCGGTTATTTTTCCTTATTTTTCCCGTAAAATACTCTGTAGTTGGTTTACCAGGCATAAAAAGGCCGTGTCCTTGCTGTACTGGTGTTTTAGCGGACATAAAAGCTATTTCTTCTGTATTTGTACTTTAGAGGACATAATCCGTAATTCCGTGACGTAAAAGCTCGATACTCTTGAAAACAGTGTCGCTACCATGACGACGGCTAGCAGCTGATATTGCCACGTCGACGTTTCTTTGTTTCTTTGTTCTCTCGTTGTTCAGGTTGACCAATCAGAGCGTTTGTTGTCTCTGTGTTGGAGGTATATACAGAAACTCAGTAGTTCAGTGTTATGTTTTTGCCCAGAGCCTAAGAACCGGCTTTGGCACCTCCGTGTTTCAGTTTTTAGTCTTACACTAGTAGGTTTAATTATAAGGACATATATCCTTTAACTGCTAACTGATCATACATACTGACTGCTGAAACATTGCAAACTCATAACAATCAGTGTTCAGTTGTTGTTTTATACTGCTATTTACTGTTAGTTCTTCATAATATGGTTGATGAATTATTATATTTGGAATAACTATAAATAACCCCGAAACCCAATATTCTTGATATACCGAAGGTAAGAGAGAAAGGTTACCAATAACGATTGTGACTTATGTTAAAGTGGTTTGAAGTGAATCTAATGTTATTTGATAGACCCTACATGAGTCAGTCTGTGTTCCTTTTATATGTGACTAAAATCAGTGAAGATTGGCAGATTAGTGTGCAGTATTGTGCAGCATTGTGTATGAGTGAGTCTGTTAAAGAAGCAATTCCTAAAGAATGCGCCATATATGTGAATTATAATTGAGCCATATCGTTCTGAGTAGTTTAAGTCATAACTCTGTTTATATAGATAAAGCGCCACGTCCTAAAGGAACTGTTAATATTCCCGAAGGTGAATAATATTGTCAGAGATTATATAATACTGTCAGTCGAATAATACATTAGGCTTACATAGCAATAAAATTAAACCGTCGAACCCAATCTCCCGGGAATATCCAGCGGGTGAATGATCGCGCACAGATTGGTTTCGACTAGTGTAGTGAATCAAATACTTGTCAGAGACTAAAAACCGATTTAATATCTAGAAGACATCTTAATTTGGTGGGTTAAACTGCCAAAGGTCTGAAAGCGCGAACATTAAAGGATATAGCTTCTGTATTGCAGTAGGCAATAAAGCTGAAGTACCGGCAACCGGTACCCAGTAGGCCTGACTACCTAACCACCCGGACCGGTACCTACAGCAGTACAGGTACAGCAGTATTATTCGATTTTGATAATTATATACCGGTAGGCCTTAATAATTAATCAGGGAGGGCCCGCCCTGGTTTTTTATTGAGATTTTTACTTATTTCTGTCAAGTTTTATTTGTTTGTAGGTCAGTATTGAACAGAAGGCGTGTAAACCTGATCAGATTGTACAGACGATTTGTAGGCTGAGCTGTTGTCTGATTGCTGTTAAGTCCGAACGAATTGCAGTGTGTGTAGATCACCTGTCCGATTAAGTACGATTAGGCAGTAGGGGCAGCGAACGCTGTAAGGTAAACCCCCAACTAAAGAATAAGTCGCACTACTGGGTTAGAGCGCATACTCCCTAATCATTTCGGAGTCTGCATGTCCTGTAGTTTATTTAGGCTTGAGAGTAGTCTGCCATCGTTTAGTCTGTACTTTGTTTGTGTAAGTCTGTACGGGTAGCGTATAATATTTATTTAGATAATTTGTAGGCTGGATAGTTGTCTGGCTGTTATTAGGTCTGAACGGATTGCAGCGTGTGTAGATCACTTGTCCGATTAAGTACGGTTAGGAAGTAGGGGCAGCGAACGCGGTAAGGTAAACCCCCAACTAAAGAATAAGTCGCACTACTGGGTTAGAGCGCATACTCCCTAATCATTTCGGAGTCTGCATGTCCTGTAGTTTGTTTAGGCTTGATAGTAGTCTGTCAGTGTTCGGTCTGCATTTTGTTTGAGTAGTTTGTACGCGTAGCGTAATATTTATTATTCAGAGTTTATGCGATTATCCGCAACATTCATTCCCCAAGTTTGTTCCTACAGTAATTGTGTTTGTTATACATACCGTTATAGTTAAATTAACCCCGGTACTATACGGGCTGTTTGGCGTAGGTAAAGACTGGTGATTTTGTGCACCGGTTACTCCAGCAGATGCCGTGGTTCTTTTAGCTGTTCAAGTATATTTAACTACTGATTATTTGTTATACAAGTACTTGTACCTAATTTAGGGTTTAGTGTACAGTGCTTTCCGAAAGTAATTAGTGTAGGCATTATATTTGTGTTGTAAAGTGGTTGATAGGCACGTTCGATTAGCTCTATTAACTTCTAGGTAGGAACACTCCGTGATACATAACGTAGTACCTATAGCGATACGGCTATAGGTCGTCAGGCGGTGGTATTTTCCTATCTGGACAACGCAGTGTACTTACTACTACGTATTATTTTCAAATACCGCAGTACCCTGTCAGTTGTAATAACCAGATTCTAACCCTTTGTTAGGCTGGTTTGTAGACTTCTTGTAAAATTACCCTAAAAATTAGTATTTTGTGTTTTTTGTAAATTTTTGTGTTTATTTAGAGATTGTAATCTCACCCGAATTGTACGTAATTTGTAGTAATAAGTAACTTAGGTAAATTAGAAATATTTGTTTTAGTGTCTTATAAGTAACACTTCATTGAAAGCGCACCGCTTTGTGTAGTGATTACCCCCCAGAAATAATAACATTTATTTCAAACATTGACAAAACCCATTAAAACGGGTATATATATATTATAAATCAACTCAAACGATTTATAAATAGTAGGCCTGCCATACAACAATTAGGTCTCAATATCAGTTGGACTACTGTTCAAATAACGGTAATAAAGTAAGTAAAGTAACAAAGTAACCCTAAAGTTCAGAAATTCAATTATTTAAAATAATTGATATACCGGTATTTACGATAGGCCTATTATCTTTATTTCTGTAAATTTAGGCTGAAATTATACCGGTACTTGTAATTAATTCTAGTCCAGAATTATATATACTACAAATTGTAAGCTGTATACCGGTATTCCCGATAGGCCTATTATATATTTATATATATTTGTGCTAAAATTATACCGGTATTCTGAGATAGACCTAGTCTGTAATAATACTTATATATACTATAAGCATACCGGTATTCTAATATATTATATATCACGCTACACTGAGTAGCAGTACCGGTAATTAATTACTAGGCTAGTAGTTAATACTGAGTTACTAGACTTACTCAGACTGTAATACAGCAGTAGACATTCAACGGTATACATAGTCATGTCTGATACTAAGCAGAACCTGTCAGACAGTTTATTAGATGTAACTATCTGCGACTCAGATAGAGACGTACAACCGTCTGGTCGTAAGTTCAGTTCACCTCCCACTGTGAGGAAGGTCATCCCTCCAGTAGTAATAACAGAACCTAGGCTAGTCCAACATCGTAGGTCTATCATAGGCACCCGAGCTCAGGTCAAGCGGGACCAAGAAGCAGCGGACCAGCAACAACCCGCTAGTCAAGAACTTATTCCTCAGCGGCCCAGCAGCTCCAGTAGTGAGGATACTGTAGAGCTGACACCCGAGCGCGGAGCAGAGATGACGGATGCGGTTTATACGGATCCCCTTCTCATCCTTCCTGCAGCCGTACTCACTAGGTTATTGATCGCGGTGGAAGAACACCAGATCGATTGGGCGAGAAGTCAACGGTCAACTAGAGATAGTTATGCGGGATACATGAGTGAAGAACTGAAGTCTATTGTCGAGTCGCAATGGAACTTCCCCGGACCCGGACTCCCGTTTGATTTATCAGAAGCTGCCTGGGAAGACATACACCGGATGGGAGTAGCCAAGGAAACCATCGATCCAGCTGTGTGGAAGAGGTCCGCAGCCGGATACGCACAGGGATTCTTCAGCTCTATAGAGCGATTAAAAGAACAACTGTTTCAACAACCTCAAGGACCTCAAGAGCAGGGATTGCTGCTTTATCAAGTTAGAGAAAGAATTCTACGAATCAGGCTAATCTTATCAGCCTTTGAGGAAGCTTCTAAACGAAGACAAGACACGTCGTTGCAAGTCGCCGTAAAGACTTGGTTTCAAAGGGTGAATCTCCAGGTTCAAGGAACAGCTCAGTGGAAAGCTCAGCTGGAGGAGCGATCAACCCATGGAGAATCAACAGACGCCACTTTTTCCCAAGTGGAAAGTGAAGCGACGGCAGAGAAACCACATAAGAGGGATGCCATTGACATCTATCTGTCAGACTATCAGCGTTTTTTAGGTGATGACGAGTTGAGGAGAAGGTTAGAGGGACTTAGCCCTAATAGTGAAGGAACCAAGCTTGTGTTGGATGCCATCGATGTGGAAATGAGGGCTGCGAATCAGGCTAAATTTGATGAACAACTCCGCATCACACGAGTCCAAGAAGAACAAGTAAAGAAAAAACGTATAGAAGACAGAAAGAAAGCAGCAGTGGTAGCCGCAGAAGCAGAAAGAAAGGTGGCAGCGGCCAAGGCAAAAGCGGCAGAGGCAGCGGCCAAGGCAGCGGCAGAGGCAAAGGCGGCAGAGGCAGCGGCAGAGGCAGCGGCAGAGGCAAAAGTGGCAGAAGCAGAACGGAAGGCGGCTGAAGAAACCACCCAATTAGAATTGGAAAACATTCAGGAGAATCAAGACTGCATAAATAAACAGTTAACAGCTAGTAATATGCAGATGATGAATCGATCTACTCCCAAAAGACAGGGATATACATCATCTGAGGAAGGCGATACCACCGATACTGAAGGCAAAGGAAATAGATCTCGTCTAAGCAGACGTAAAAGAACATTCCACCGTCAGAAATTGCCTGATTTGCCTCCAGCTGTTAGAAGGCAACTAAATAACACCAACTTAGGTAGTATAGAGCCCACGGACCAAATAATTAAAATAGAAAGACTCCCTACGATAGTAGATGAGCCTGAAATAATTAGGCCTGTTCTTGAAATCACCCCTTCGGTGATAGACACACCTGTACTCCCTGAAGTTACCTCTAAATTCCCTCTGCATAGCACTAAGCTACCTGTGCCCCGTAGAACTGCCCCGGAGACAGTTCAGGTCCTGGACCCCGAGCGAAATATTCACAATTTGTCGCCCGTTGTCCCTCGTCTGCCCGCTACAACGTTGGCGACTCCCGCTTCGGCGGTCGAATGGG
The DNA here is from genome assembly GCA_032718475.1 of Nemertoderma westbladi. Taxonomy (NCBI): domain Eukaryota; kingdom Metazoa; phylum Xenacoelomorpha; order Nemertodermatida; family Nemertodermatidae; genus Nemertoderma; species Nemertoderma westbladi. Next base: position 15,713 of record JAUCBJ010007156.1, read on the forward strand.
TGGACGAGAGACGGCGGGGGATGGATATCCTGCTCGGGCAGATGCAGGAGACTGTCCAGCAATTCAAGGGCACAGTAAGGGAAAGTAGGCTAGAGTTGCAAGAAGTGCAGCAAAGTATCGCGCTTGAACGCGATAAATTAGTAAATACCCAAAAGGGTATACCACCACCCTCTGTAACAATGTGTCAACCTGTTAGGTCTGAAGTATTGCATGCGCAAGGTGTGGAGCCTACACGCATATATACTGCTAGCGAAGTAGAAACTCCTATAGTGAACCCTATTAAGGGTAATTATAGACCTGTTGATAATGATATTCCCTATAGAACTGATCATAATCCGAGAAATTTATATACCGATAATTCGATATTAAATAACACGATGGCCCAAGAAAGTTTTACGCGTCAAATGGCTAGAACCGAAGCCCGGCAAGCGGTAAAGGTGGGAGAGATAGTCAAATTCAATGGAGATGAGATGAAATGGTTACCTTTTAATGAATATTACAAAGATAACATACAGAACTCTGTACTATCTAATGGAGAAAAACTTAGATACCTCATCGAGTGCTTGGAAGGATCTCCCAAGTTAATGGCGTTAAAGTTTATTGGACATCCAGACGGATTAAGACAAGTTTGGGACACACTAAACATCAGGTATGGTAATAGGACTAACATAGCTAGGTATTTATATGCGAAATTAATGGCGCCCCGCAAGTTTCTTAGCAGCGGGATTATAGAATTTTCCGATGAGATTCAGGAGATCTGTAGACAACTAGATTGGTTAGGTAAGTCTCATGAATACCAGAATTCTATGGTTGTAGGAGCCTTAGCATCTACTTTGCCCAAGGGTGGAGTAGGTACACGCTGGGACAAGAAGGTGTTATATATGATGGAACAACAACAACGAGACCCTACCATGGCTGATCTCATGTCATTCCTGGATAGCGAGGTGAAATTACAGCTCATAAAGCAGTCCAGAGAGAAGACAGCGGAAAGTAAGGTAAGTGAGAAACCCGTTTCTAGGAGAAGGGTAATACCAGTATGTTATACCGACGATGGTGAAAGCCAAACTTCTCAAGGAGAGGACAGCGGGAAAGACACTGACAGATCTTATGTCAATAAAATGCCTAAAGATCAGGTAAGTAAATCCAAGTCTCGACCCAATGACAGAAGGGAACCGGTACAAAAAACCCCTCCTACGTCTCCTAAAAGAATTCAGGTGAGAAAGCCCGAGGAAAGAACAAGTGTGCACCACACAGCACATGTTAAAGTAAGTAACATCAAGCCCAAATGTGTGCTGTGCGACGGGCCCCACCGTTTAAATGCGTGTGATAAATTCCTGAGGAAATCACTAAAGGATAGACGTGAAGTCATGTGGGATAAGCGGTTGTGTTATAATTGCCTCAGACGAGGACACCAACGGCGAACCTGTAACTCCGACGCAAGGTGTGCACAGTGCGGCGCAAAACATCATATCTTGTTGCACACGGAATTCGAACGAAACAGCCCGAGTCAGGTAAGTGAGTCCGAACTACATGTCCAATTCAGTGATGTGAACGACACTGATCAATCTGAGATGGAAGGATTCTATACGGACGAGTTCTCCGACCAAAACGAATCCTGTTACCTAATAAACACCACCGCAGTGTATCGAGCACTCATGTATGAGAAAGACACAGACAGCGACCTCACCCTAACTACTTCAGATCAACAACCATCTTGGAAAGCGCCAACTTCCAATATAGGAATCCGAGAATTTCCTGTAGTCCAGTTACGGGTCCACGGACCTCAGAAGAGCTATATAGTGAACGCCCTCCTGGACTCCGGTAGCACAGGAACATTCATCGATAAAGAGCTAGCCGAAAATATATTTGCTGGACAACCCAAGTTCCAAACTAAGCTCAACATGTCAGGCATTATGCAAGTTTGGAAATCTACAATAACAGCTGATTATTATGTCGGAGCGTTGTCCACCCCCCAGGACGAATTAGGAGAACACAGCATAAGGTCAGTGAAAATGGTGGCTATAAAGAACTTCGCTACTACTCAAGCAGACCTTTATGATTGGGACGAGGATGAGAGCATCCAACATCTTAACATACCTCGATTCCAGACTGATTATCCTGGAGTGCAAATACTCATCGGCCAAAACGCGCATGAGGCGCTGGAGACATTAGAGAAACGACCTGCTCAACCACAACCACTTCAGCCCTATGCGGTAAGAACTAGAGTAGGTTGGTACCTTACTGGACCTTCCCGTAGAACGCTCAGAGAAAGACTGCTTCAAGATCGCGTCTGCCAGCGGAGTAAATGGGAAGATGATACTAGTGAGGGAGACGACCCAACTGAGGGAACACCATACTCCTCAGATAATGACGATATTAGCTCCAATTTAGATCAATGGAGATATTGTCCCAAGAAGTTTAATCCAACGGACATCGCTTCCAGAGGAGTAACTCCTCAAGAACTGACAGATACTACAGACCGGTTAGGTGAACCCGACTTCCTGAGTAAGGAGGATGAATGGCCTCCCCATCTTACTCCGACTGAGATTAGACCAGCCAAGGGAGCGGAGAAAGTTAAACCTAAAACCCGGGTGGGTGGAGCGGAGTTATTTGAACCCGGGATAAATCTGTCGGTATTACATATTGCCAGAGACGACGCCGTGGATCTGAACCTCCCCACCGCGAGTGGATCCTTCATGAAGATCAGAGAGAGCGATTGGAGCTCTGGAACATCAGACGTCTCGCAGGGACTCTCACCTCTCCTGCAGAGAGCGACGGACCACTATAGCTCCTGGAATCGGCTTTGTGACGCCGTCATATACTTTGAGCGATGTTTCTATCATCACTATTCTAGGACGAAGAGGAAACCTGGAATTGTATTCAGGATGCAGCGACTCAATCACCCAGTCGGTCGTTTGTGTTTACCGGAAGGGAATGGAGGACTCTCCGGAAACTGTGGAAGGCAAGATTCTCATCCCACGACCACCTCCCTAATCCTTCAAACATCTAGGGACTCCATAACGTAACAACATATGGAGTGGGTGTGTGACTCTATTATTTTATATTATTTTATTATTTTTATATTTACGTATGTATTACTATGTAATTTTATTATAATCGTTTTCTTTAATTTTATTCAGTAGAATGTTATTTTAGCGATTATTTAGTAGATTAGTGCAATATATATTCGCGTTTATTACTTAATTACGTATATATTATATTTAATGCGACGGCAAGAAATAATTCTTTTTCTCTTTCCTTACTGTCCGTATTACATTACAAATACGTAACTACAGTAAGATGAAATGTCCGTACTTATTAAAGTACAATAAAGCCACTACTATATTTAAGTATTATTGGTAGGCAGAGTATTAGGAATGCAAAGTTCAGATCCTCGTGTCTCGGCTAAACCAAGCTCTGGGTAGACCTTGGAAACGACTTGCCTCTTCACACTGACATTGCTTCGTGCGATATTGCTCTCATACCGTATATAATAATACATATAGTAGCGTGATGTCCCTTTAACAGTAGCGTATAACGCAAAATAAATCTGTTAAACCCTTTGACCATCTGTAATTCTAATCGATTAAGATATCGTGGCACCCACCGATATACTTGAAAGACAAATTATAGAATCAGTGGTTAACGTCCCCAGACAAGTTCTGGAATAAATCGGTGCCCATCTCAAATATTAATTAGTTAATATTTACAAATCAAATAAGTCAAAATCTGTAAAATTCAGATCCTTCAACAATTCTAGTCAATTAAGATATCGTAGCATTTACCGATATTCTTAAAGAGACAATTTTCTTAGAATTAAGGATCTTGTGTCCCTAGACAAGTTCTAGAATCAAAATATGTCCATTTAATTATCAAATAATAAAATTTCAGGGAATAAATTTAAATTCATGTCTTTTAATGAATTTAATAAATTGCCATTTTACGCAATTTATAACATTCCCAAAATTCCATTAATTAATAGATCAAGGGAGCGGAGATTTATATTATTATGCGTATGCGTGTACGAAAGTCTCCCAAATATAGTTAATAGCCGATAAAATTCGTAAAGTCATGTATAAACAGGACATTGACAATTAAAGAATTACTATTAAATAACATCCCAGATCTGTATGCATTGGAACTACCCTAATTCTACCGCTAGCTTTGCATAATGTCACCATAGCAACAACCACGCTAGAATTAGAATTGAGTTAAAAGAACAATAGAAAGCTTGTCCCATTGAATAACATAGGGAATAAATAGCGCACTACTAGTATCCAAGGATACATAATAATACAGTGACATTCTGGAAGGCATTGACTAACGGACAAATGGCCCGAATGTGTGTAATTTGTGACAAGTTGTGTGTGTGGTATTTGTGAGTTTATAGGTGAATGTTACTGCTAAGGTGTGTTTACAGTAGCTAGTCGCAATCGTAAAAGTAACCTAACTCTCCAAGGAAAACCTGAAGTACATCTAAGTCTTTGGGACGGACAGTCGAGTGACTTGTGTCGGTTGTCGTTGTCGTTGTGCGGCTACGTCGTTGGCGAAAGTACAGCGGCGACGACACATCGGCGCTGAGGATCTCGTACTGTCCGGGGGTTGATTGGGTAGGCAGCGACGCCCGCTCGCCTAAATATAAACTCATTATAATATAGATAAACTCATATATAGCAGATATGACGGAGTTGATAGAAGATGGTCTTGGTATCGGGGAACGATATATTCTACTTTCAAACATTTGTCGATAGCTTGATACGCGGTGATACTAGTCCAACTACTACGAAGGATGATGGTCGTTATATCGAACCGCCAATGTCCCAAGAGCAGCTCACGCGTGAGTTGGACTATAAGAAATTCACCGCTCGATATACGCAGCGTAATGGTACGTATATGGGCTTCTTAACTACTGGTCATTCTATCAATTTACACAATACGGACTATGTCGACTATATATCCTGCCCAGCGGAGTCGGAACCATAAGCTGAAATTCGAATGCGAAAATTCTATTCGAAATCGGCTCGAAAGAAAAGACATTAAAGAAACAAATAAACGCGGTAACTCCAACATATATTTGGAATTCTTGATAGAAGCATTGTAACAACAAATAAATATCATCTGCGTTTCCCCTACCAGACGTACGTCTTTGGTATTATTACGGTAAATGCCCTAGACCCAGCCAATAAACGGAAAGACATAAACATCCACGGAAACGTCGTGTTAAACACAGTTGTGTTCGTTATATTTACTGGAGTTTCGAGCGAAACTTGTTTGACGTATCACCTATGCTCACTCGGCTCTAACGATCCTAGAGTAAACCTACGATCAGAGTCCCGGAATACTCGGTCAAACCTCCTCATTCCTTAGTTGGACCTCAGACCTGCGATCCTGGTGGTGTCGCGGATCCTCGCGGACGGTATTCACTGTTCAAGATCTAGTGCTACCCTAACAATTAATCGGTAACACTCCGACAGTGATTTCTAGCTAGCCGCCCATCTTACCTAGCTGGATTATGACGCAGACACCTAATATCATTATCCAACCGTATGGTCGTCCCGTTTAACGCGATACAACCCTTCATCAAAGTGAAGGAGAGCGTTGTACGAAACGAGTTAAACGCTATTCTATAAAGATCAAAAAGAAACCTGCGTTTGTTCAGATAAATGTAAGTTACAACAGTAAGTCCAATCGATAAACAAATTGGCCTTATCTCAGTTCGATTGGGAAACCTCGAATCTCAAAGAAGATATCAAGCTTAGAAAACCCTATTCTCTGCGAGAGTTTTGGACGAACGTATCCCATGACAAGCGGAGGAAAATCAGCTCGAGGAGAAGCATATCGAAATGGACGAGACACCGACCGTAAACCCAAACCTTTTAATGCAATAATATTGTACCCTTCACCCAGGAGTTATGGCCCTCCTAGTAAAGTGGCTTCCCCCAAAGAGAAAATGACTCTTGCTAGCTTTAAAAACTGCGTAAACGCCGTCCGCGCAAGAAAGACTAACTGTTTAGAGTATCTTTATGTTTTAGAAACTGTGATTTTTATATTTTATAGACTGAAAATCCCATTTTCTGGGAGCGGTGTAAAAGCTTTTGCTGAATTGTCCGGTTATTTTTCCTTATTTTTCCCGTAAAATACTCTGTAGTTGGTTTACCAGGCATAAAAAGGCCGTGTCCTTGCTGTACTGGTGTTTTAGCGGACATAAAAGCTATTTCTTCTGTATTTGTACTTTAGAGGACATAATCCGTAATTCCGTGACGTAAAAGCTCGATACTCTTGAAAACAGTGTCGCTACCATGACGACGGCTAGCAGCTGATATTGCCACGTCGACGTTTCTTTGTTTCTTTGTTCTCTCGTTGTTCAGGTTGACCAATCAGAGCGTTTGTTGTCTCTGTGTTGGAGGTATATACAGAAACTCAGTAGTTCAGTGTTATGTTTTTGCCCAGAGCCTAAGAACCGGCTTTGGCACCTCCGTGTTTCAGTTTTTAGTCTTACACTAGTAGGTTTAATTATAAGGACATATATCCTTTAACTGCTAACTGATCATACATACTGACTGCTGAAACATTGCAAACTCATAACAATCAGTGTTCAGTTGTTGTTTTATACTGCTATTTACTGTTAGTTCTTCATAATATGGTTGATGAATTATTATATTTGGAATAACTATAAATAACCCCGAAACCCAATATTCTTGATATACCGAAGGTAAGAGAGAAAGGTTACCAATAACGATTGTGACTTATGTTAAAGTGGTTTGAAGTGAATCTAATGTTATTTGATAGACCCTACATGAGTCAGTCTGTGTTCCTTTTATATGTGACTAAAATCAGTGAAGATTGGCAGATTAGTGTGCAGTATTGTGCAGCATTGTGTATGAGTGAGTCTGTTAAAGAAGCAATTCCTAAAGAATGCGCCATATATGTGAATTATAATTGAGCCATATCGTTGTGAGTAGTTTAAGTCATAACTCTGTTTATATAGATAAAGCGCCACGTCCTAAAGGAACTGTTAATATTCCCGAAGGTGAATAATATTGTCAGAGATTATATAATACTGTCAGTCGAATAATACATTAGGCTTACATAGCAATAAAATTAAACCGTCGAACCCAATCTCCCGGGAATATCCAGCGGGTGAATGATCGCGCACAGATTGGTTTCGACTAGTGTAGTGAATCAAATACTTGTCAGAGACTAAAAACCGATTTAATATCTAGAAGACATCTTAATTTGGTGGGTTAAACTGCCAAAGGTCTGAAAGCGCGAACACTATGCGACTTACCCGGTGGTACCCCGAACAAACCGAGTGGATCCACCGCCAGAAACGGGCTCCCGGGATGCGACCGGCGGGCTATAAGGAAGGTTATCGTAGCGAGAACATACTCCGCCAAAGCCCAGCATTCCGCGGGCTACCGGCTACTGCGAGAATCCCCAAAAGTGACCGACGGCTGGAGTATTACGCCGGCGTACCGATCCCGATATTCTTCGGCCTGGAGATGCAACTGGAGGTGTGCGGAAACTACGGTTCGGAACAGTGTCCACGCGGAAGGAGAAATCGGGTTACTGATTCGTGCCTCCAGCTCCTTGGGATACTTTACTGTCCCTATTGCGTGATATCGGGCCACGATGTTTCGGTTTGTCCTACCCTTTACAACCTATGCACAAAATGCGGTTTCTGTGGACATTCCGAGAGCCCCCGTTGTAACATAAAGTGTCCTACTAAGGACGTAACAGCTATGGGAAATATGGTTATGTTTGAAACCTATGTCAATAACCACGTAAAGACCAAAGTGCGTAGAAATGCTTGAAATATTGCGCAAGAGATGGCGTGCGGATACTTCTCATTCCCAGAACGCCTCCATACGACAGCGACGCTACCATTCCATTATGTGGATCTACTATTGAGCGCTGGATTATTCGGTCCATTCAAGATCCTCAGGCGCTTATACTCCTACAAAGAAGAATTCGGTGATGGAAAGTGGTTTCCAATCCAATTGTCAGCAGATCTGCTGTATGTCATCTGAAAACTATATCAACCCGGTATTCAATACCTTCCTAGGTGCTATGAGCTTAGTATAAAGATATCTAGCTATAACAGTTTGATCACCGTACCTGAGTTTTAGGTTCTGCCAAACTTGATTTAATCTGCCTGGATGTCCTAGGAACTTTATCACCATTGCCTTAGGATCGCCTTCCAAACATTCAGTGAGGAATCGAAGTTTCTATATATAGTTTTGTATATTATCTTTATAATGAGTACATTGAGCAGGTACACAGAACAGTGGAAACCTGGGCTGCTCAATCTGGAAAGAGACTGGAGCAGGGTGTATTTTGGTACAACCGAATGTGAACATGTGGACATGGCGTGTGGACGTGGACTGGATGTGTGTTATGGTATTAACCCTGAGGCACTTCATCACCCCAAAAACCAATATGTCACCTCAGATAAGGTATTAATTAATCTAAGTGGGAAAATCTGTTAGCACCCTGATTGTATGCCAAACTGCAAAGGTCAACTTACAATCAGGGTGCCAAGCTAAAAGAACCAAGCAGGATAGTTAGATGGCCGCGCAAGCTATCATTGTGTACTAAATGAATGTTACACCTATTGTTCTATCATATATTTATTGGTATTTATAGGCACCAGCGTGCTAACCACAAACCAATGCCAACACATAGCGAGAGAATGGACAATCAGCAAACTTACAAACAATCTTCAAGGCAACAGCCAATGGCAGAGTAGCACACGTCATCTCCCATTGGCCAGGATAGCAATAACCCAAACCCCTCTCGAACTACAGTAGTTTATACTGGTGTAACACCAATTTATATTTCAGTCACATATGTTTCTAAAACCGGAGAGACAGCTTTAGTTTTAACGGTATACTGTAGGACGATTATTAATATCTCAGTACGGATATCAGAATCAGACTTGTGCTATTACTGGTTACTGTTTATTACCTATGATATTTATATTATACATGGAAGGAAAAACAAAGAGCTAGTTTTCCGAGTTTTCCCAAGACCCTGAACTCTATCCTCCGTCCCTTATGCAACCTGTGAAAACAATCCAAACCCAAACTCAACCCGCATGGTAACTGACAGTGCATGTGACTCTAGACCTAGCCGGCTACCGTGACAACGTGAATGTGTGGAATTGCATTTCCAAGGTTTAGCAAAACGTAGAAATAAACTACCAGGAGTTATGTTGCCTAGCAACCAACCCAACAATCTCAACACAACATTCAACAGGGAGATATGGTGTTTGTTAAGATCATTGACATCAGATCAGTATACGATGGTTCGACAACATTTGTGTCTACTGTTGACGGTGACACAGAACCATTTGAAGTGTTATGTGGCGTCCTCCAGGGAGACACACTTGCACCATTCTTGTTCATAATTGTTGTTGACTATGTTCTACGCATGTCCTTAGATCATCATAATGATGATGGGGTAATGATAACTCCACCTACTGGCTCCAGAAGTCGAGGAAATCCTGCCAAGTACCTAACTGATCTAGACTTTGCTGATGACTTAGGAGTACTCTCAGAATCACTAGAGGGAGCCCAACGGCTCCTCAGCTCATTAGAACATGCTGCTTCTAGTGTTGGTCTTTTTATTAACTCTAGAAAGACCAAAATTTTGACAGTTAACTTTGAAAGTCCTCAGCAAGTCTCTGATCGGATGAGCATAAGCTCAAAAGATGGTATGCTTGAGCATGTGGATGACTTCTGTTACCTGGGATCATGGGTCCGGAAGTCAGGTGAGGACCTTCGAATACGTAAGGGAAAGGCATGGACAGCCTTAAATAGGCTTTCCAGGATTTGGAAGTCACTGAGAATTAATCGGAAACTTAAGGTCCGATTATTTAGAGCAGCAGTAGTTCCAGTACTCCTCTATGGGAGTCCATGCTGGGCTCTAACTGCTGAGGACACCAAATCTCTGGATGGCACATTCACAAGAATGCTACGCCGGGTTCATTGTGTCAAGTACAATGCACACATCTCCAACCAGACACTATATAACATTGGAGGTGTCTCATTGGTTCCCCCAAGCTTGACACTAGAACAAAATCGCCCCCACTTTGCAGGACATTGCTTTCGCCGTGTGGACCAGCCAGTGCATAATTTTGTACTTTGGCAGCCTCATGGAGTGAATAAGCATGGTGGACAGCCCATGACTTTCTTGAGACGCATCTTAAAGGACACTGGCCTTGAAGATGCTGATGATCAAGCAAATGTCATGGATGATAGGGAGTTGTGGCGGTGCAATTTTGTCGATAAGCCGGCACAGCATTCTTAAAAATGCAGCTGCAATGCAGCATGCCGATCCTAGTAGTAGTAGTATGGTGTTTGTTAAATCAAGGGAAGACAACATGCAAGGTGCACTACTAAATGGAAAGGCCCATTCAAAGTGGAAGCTGTTGAAAATTGGGCAGTTATTATAAAGGTAATTCGACATCATGTAAATGAGGATACCAATGAAAAATCTGAAACGATAAATAATGGTAGCAGTAGTGACAGTATTGATAATGAAAGATCACTTAAAGATAATGTCAGAACACTCTCTGGTAGAACAATTCACATTCCATGATGAGGCTATGGCTTCGTTGATGATTAAACCTAAACTGTTTTATAATTCGTTTTTATACAAACTGGGGGAGAAGTGGTGAAATAATGGTAATGGTAATGTGATCTAACAAAAAACCATGGTATTTTGTTTTTGCTCTAGGATAGAAATATAGTGATACTTCAGTACCAGGAGTACAGCAGTTGTACTGGGAAAGTAGTAGGCATTGTAGTACTGGGAAAGTAGTAGGCTTGTGTGGCAGTTGGGGTTGTCAGACTGTAATGTTTATTGACATATTTGTTTATGGCCTATGTTTATTAACTCTAATACTGTAATATACCAAGTACTACAGACAGACAGATACTATTTGAGTTATTCTTGCATTGAATAGATCAATATCACAACAAACTTTTATATAATTGCCTTAATAAAATATTGAGTTTATTTTTAACATCATTTTTTCTTATTCATACAGTAATAATTATAATTCAGAAACTCCTAAATTATACGGTAGTTTCTTCATAACAACATATGCAAGGAATAAGAGATAATTCGGATTGACTTCTAGCTAACATAGACAACCTACTGTTACCTAGAACTCGTTCGTAGCAACCAGAGGAATGTCGTATCATTGGCACTGGAATCGGAACTGGTCTGTTTACTTGTAGGGGCAAGTATAGGTCTCCTGGTTTTGGTATTTCTTTTGGTACCGGTTCTGGTACCAGTGGAGGTATGCGGGCTGGTACCGGTAGAGGTAGGCCTATCTCCGATGGAACCGGTATCATCTGTCTGTAGTGCTGGGGCGCGGATGAGTGACGGTTACGTTTTTTTCTTTGCTGGTCCTTTGGGTTCGATTCTGGCATTGGGGACAGTAGTCTGACTTTGTGATGAACAAACAAGGAAGGAGGGAGGATAATCGAAAGTGACCTCTCTGGAGGATGAAGATCTGAGTCTGTGTCTTCACAATGTCCTTGGACTTCATGATTCTCGTGGTGTTCACAATCTCCATGGTATTTATAATTATTATCTTGAAGTTCATAATTGTCTTGGTCTTCATAACTTCCTTGGTGTTCATAATTGTCTTGGGGTACATAATATCCAGGGTTCTCATAATGTGATTGGAGTTCATAATTGTATTGGTGTTCATAACTTCCTTGGTGTTCACAATTGTCTTGGGGTACATAATATCCAGGGTTCTCATAATGTGATTGGAGTTCATAATTGTATTGGTGTTCATAACTTCCTTTGTGTGCATAATGTCTTTGAAGTTCATAATTATCTTGGTGCTCATAATGCTTTAAATGTTTATTAAGATGTGACACCTTATCTTGGTGCTCATAATGCTTTAAATATTTATTAAGATGTGACACCTTATTTTGGTCCGAATGTTCACATCTTTCTTCTTCACTATTAAGGTTAGTAGGATAACTACATATTAGGCGCCCCATTTTATTGTCTTTATGAATTGTCAATGGAGTTTCTAATATATTATTCCAATTATCATTCTTAGATTCGTTCAAACAGCGCTTGCCATCATATTTCTCGGATAGATTGGAAGCTATCACTATAACGGGTTCTACTAGATTTTTAGATGAATCCATATATTTCAGTTCATCAGCAGGTTTCGTATCAATAGCATCAGTGTTTATTACTGCAGGTGGACGTTTAATAGATGTTGAAACAATATCTGTAAAATTAAAGACTCGAATAATACCAGTAGCAATATACATTTACTGTAGCTTCTGTAGAGACCTATATGATAACGCACTCTAAGGAGCTATTACTTACTGTAGTATTCGATATTCACCGTAAAAAAGATGTAAATATATATATAGTCATACTACTACTACTACTAGGTTGAGTGAGCTCGGATAGTGGAAATGAGATCCTTCCAGGCTTCCCGATTCTCCAACTACTACTAGGTTGAGTGAGCTCGGATAGTGGAAATGAGATCCTTCCAGGCTTCCCGATTCTCCAACTACTACTAGGTCGAGTGAGCTCGGATAGTGGAAATGAGATCCTTCCAGGCTTCCCGATTCTCCAACTACTACTAGGTTGAGTGAGCTCGGATAGTGGAAATGAGATCCTTCCAGGCTTCCCGATACTCCATAGTGTCACAATTTATTTTCTCTCATCCCTTTCAAGTCGATCTGTATATGTTATGGCCGGTCGTCCACGACTACGCTTTCCATGTGTTGGTTTCCAGAAAAGTAGATCCGGTATGACCTCGTCTTTACTTCTCCAGCACTGCCCACTGAATCTTAAACTTCATTCACGGAGGGTGGTTGATACAGGTGGTATAGTACCATAGAGCTCGGCGTTTGTTTGTTTGTTTGTCTCCAGCTGATGTTTAGGGCTGCCCTTAGTAGTCTTTTGTAGTCAATTCGTTGTTCAAGTGATTTCGTCAGTGTCCAGGTCTCACCCCCATATAAATGTACACTTTAGGAGACTTGGAGACTTAGTCTCCAGGTGCCTGGAGAGGTCTGATTTCCAGACGGTATCCATTTTTAATAAAGCTACAAGTTTCCATAAAATGAATTCGGTTGGCAAGTCATTAGCAAGTCATTTCGTTAGACTTGATTATTTATTACTGTAAGAAAAAAAGCTACTGACTATTGATGACAATGACTACTGGCTACTACTGACCTAGAGCAAAAACGGCACTATCGATTTTGATTAAGTTTCGCATGGACCATGAAAATAGATTTCTATGGGTACTTGTGAAATCGCGGTTTAAATTGAAACATCTCAACTTGTTTTATTTTGAAAAATAGCCCCAAAACACGAAAATTGCCATAGGCGCAATGATAAAAACACCAGCTGGCACTGATGAAAAATGTATAGAGATGGCCTGGTAATGCATTCAATAGGAAGGGTAACTAACAAAGAAGTACTTTCTGTGCCAAGTATTATTACTCTACTCTACAACCCAGACAGTAAGCAAACATTAACTGGGTTAGCTGGCTATTAAAGTCTCAGCTGAATAACTGTTCCCAATGTTAATTAATTGGCGTGCAAGCTAAATGACTGTTAGTTACACAGTGTGTTGGCTACACAGTGTATTGTGTACTATGCTCTCATCGAATTATTGTTTTATTTTGAAATCTTTGTGCCAACATTAATACTGTGGAGGCTGTATGCTTATAAGGCTGAATGTTTACTCAGCCTCATAATGATTCTCCATAAGGCTAACATTATAGTTTGAAATATAAAAATCTGTTTTAATAATAATATAATTGCTGTATTTAATTAATATCGTGGTTTACATTGAACAGTGTAAATTGTTAATCGCGGTTTACATTGAAATATCTCAACTTGTTTATTTATTACAAAAATAAGAACGAATTTGTCTTATCACTTCTTGTGCGCGATTGTATTGAATTTATGGCAACTGTTGTTATTATTATTAATCAATTGACACCTCGACTCCTCTGACTACTCTATCTGATAGAACAAAATAATCATTTCGCTAACTGCTCTCTATCTTACAGAGCCCCTAAAGGGACATGGGTTTCCCCTTTTTTTTTTCTAAGTCCGGCCCAGAGATACTAAGTCCGGGCCAGAGATACTAAGTCCGGCCCAGGATACTAAGTCCGGGCCAGAGATACTAAGTCCGGCCCGGAGATACTATCTCAGGCCCTGAGATACTAAGTTCGGCCCGGAGATACTATCTCAGGCCCAGAGATACTAAGTCCAGCCCGCAGATACTATCTCAGGCCCTGAGATACTAAGTTCGGCCTGGAGATACTATCTCAGGTCTGGAGATACTAAGTCCGGCCCTGAGATACTATCTCAGGCCCTGAGATACTATCTCAGGCCCTGAGATACTAAGTCCGGCCCGGAGATACTATCTCAGGCCCGGAGATACTAAGTCTGGCCCGGAGATACTATCTCAGGCCCGGAGATACTATCTCAGGCCCGGAGATACTCTGCCATCTCATACAGTTACTACAGTTTATGGGGTAGCCAATACTTCAAAGCTGCGTGTCATACTCATATCATCTCATTCAGGCCTTTGTGAGTGACCGTGGCCTATTTGTTTCGGTTTACATACACCTCTGTTGCAGTTTAACTTTACGCGGCTATTCAGCCATTGCCTCCAAATAATATGGAAAGTTCTTATTATTGGTAGTTCATTTCTGTAGCCGTAGAAGGGTATTATCATTAAGTGAATGCCGGTCGGTAGGTCGGCTTTTATTCAAAGGAACGGGGTCTTGCCTCCCTTCAGAAATGTAATTACTTTGTATTGTGCTAACAATACTCTTGTGTCTCCATATTAAATATCTCACAAATTGAAATGTGAATCTTAATTTCCATGTTCCCGTCAAGATGTCTGTACTTGTAGAACAGCAATTGATCTGGAATAAACCCAGTTAGCTGATTGGCTGCAATTTGTTTCTGTTGATTGCTGTGTCAGCGCTACTGTATAACGTCTATGAACCTGTTCTGTAATTTATCTCCGTGCCGGACTTAGTATGTCAGGGCCTGAGATAGTATCTCCAGGCCAGACTTAGTATCTCTGGGCCTGAGATAGTATCTCCAGGCCGGACTTAGTATCTCTGGGCCTGAGATAGTATCTCCGGGCCGGACTTAGTATCTCTGGGCCTGAGATAGTATCTCCGGGCCGGACTTAGTATCTCTGGGCCTGAGATAGTATCTCCAGGCCAGGTCAGGTCAGGTATTCTAGGTCATTGATCAAGAAAACTTGCCACCTCCATGCAGCATAAAGGGGGTGCCACCTGTAGCTGCATAGACCCTCTTACTAGGGCAAATCTGGTCCTGTAACTAGGACCCCCTTCGTTCTGGGATAAGGACGCCCTTGGTCCTGGATTAAGGACCCATATACTTGGCTGCAGGGGTATATGGCCTGGCCAGGCAGATGGTGATCTACCAATGGCTGGTAAGGAGTAGAGTGTTCTCATGTCCACTCTGAGTGCACTTCACTGCGACCTGCACCTGGCAGCAGGGGTACAGGGCATGACCCAGCAGATGAGCTGCACAGCCAATGGTGGGTCATGTGCGCGAGAGTAGATATGGGTGATGGGCCTCATATCTGACTCCACGGCGACACCCACCCTGTGGAATGGCAAACCAGGGTGTGGTATTTGCCCCGAGAGCTGACACGTCAAAAAAGCACCCCCCAACCCCCACTATGGATTACATTAGTAATGCGGAGGTCCAGCCACTAGAGGCCAGTGGAATGACTGGACACAATCGGCCTTACAGGCGTCAGTTATCTCCTGACCGGCTGCCTGTCTCACCTCCTACTGGAGAGAGAGCGGCAAAAAATTCTTTGAGTCCCTTTCCTGATGACCTTTCTGGCCCAAACCATGGGTCACCAGGGAGGCCAGATTGTGAGGGGGAGAGGGATTCTGGAGTTGGAGGCTACTCTCATGTTCCACCCCGACCAACAAAGCCATTGGTGAATCTGAGGCAAGTCACTAGACTAGCCTCAGTAAACACCCTAACACTCGGGTCCCCAATGCGACAAGGTGAGCTGACTGCCTTGGAAGATAAGCTTTCTCTTAGTGCAGTGGGTGTTCAAGAGCACCGAATGCAGACTGGATAGACTGATGAGGTTCTGATTAAGGACATGGGGGCGGTTGGCGACTCGCCCTCGCTTCAGTAGATGATAGTGGCAATGGTGGAATTGGTCTATTGATGAATCCAACTGCACATGCAGCATTGGACAAAACAGACCAAATCTCTAACCGCATCATCCGTTGCCACTTCCCATGTTCTGGAAGACTGGCTAAGAAGTTTCCTAAGGTGGTTCTGATTGTGTGCTACTCTCCAACTAGTGTTGCCCCTGTAGAGGAGGTGGAAAATTTCTACCAGAATCTACAAGCAGCTACTGATGGAGTGGATCAGCATGCATTCTTAACATTCCTGGGAGACTTTAATGCAAGTCTGCATCAATCACCTACATCGCCCTGGGTCTATAGCAATAGTGTTAACCGAAATTCCGTCCATCTTCAGGATTTTATCCCTGGAAATGGAACCCAGTTCAAGACTACTACTACTAGGATCGGCATGCTGCATTGCAGCTGCATTTTTAAGAATGCTGTGCCGGCTTGTCAACAAAATTGCACCGCCACAACTCCCTATCACCCATGACATTTGCTAGATTGTCCGCATCTTTAAGGCCAGTGTCCTTTAAGATGCGTCTCAAGAAAGTCATGGGCTGTCCACCATGCTTATTCACTCCATGAGGCTGCCAAAGTACAAGATTATGCACTGGCTGGTCCTCACGGCGAAAGCAATGTCCTGCAAAGCGGAGGCGATTTTGTTCTAGTGTCAAGCTTGGGGGAACCAATGAGACACCTCCAATGTTATATAGTGTCTGGTTGGAGATGTGTGCATTGTACTTGACACAATGAACCCGGCGTAGCATTCTTGTGAATGTTCCATCCAGAGATTTGGTGTCCTCAGCAGTTAGAGCCCAGCATGGACTCCCGTAGAGGAGTACTGGAACTACTGCTGCTCTAAATAATTGGACCTTAAGTTTCCGATTAATTCTAGGTGACTTCCAAATCCTGGAAAGCCTATTCAAGGCTGCCCATGCCTTTCCCTTACGTATTCGAAGGTCCTCACCTGACTTCCGGATCCATGATCCCAGGTAACAGAAGTCGTCCACATGCTCAAGCATACCATCCTTTGAGCTTATGCTCATCCGATCAGAGACTTGCTGAGGACTTTCAAAGTTAACTGTCAGAATTTTGGTCTTTCTGGAGTTAATAAAAAGACCAACACTAGAAGCAGCATGTTCTAATGAGCTGAGGAGCCGTTGGGCTCCCTCTAATGATTCTGAGAGTACTCCTAAGTCATCAGCAAAGTCTAGATCAGTTAGGTACGTGGCAGGATTTCCTCGACTTGTGGAGCCAGTAGGTGGAGTTATCATCACCCCATCATCATTATGATGATCTAAGGACATGCGTAGAACATAGTCAACCACAATAATGAACAAGAATGGTGCAAGTGTGTCTCCTTGGAGGACGCCCCATAACACTTCAAATGGTTCTGTGTCACCGTCAACAGTAGACACAAATGTTGTCGAACCATCGTATACTGATCTGATTGCTGCATAATTTCATCAGGAATCCCATATAATGAAAGTATGCTAAACATACGTGACCGAGAGACTGAATCAAAGGCCTTGAAGAAGTCAACAAAGATAACAGCCAGATGCCTGTCTTTCTTTTTTGATAATTCTTCAATTATCCTTCTAAGTGCCAAAATGGGCTCCATGGTCCCACGACCTTTACGGAACCCATTCTGATTTCCACGGAGCAGTCTCTCAATGGGATCCCTGATGCGATTTAATAGAATCCTATTGTATAGCTTTGCAGCAATCGAGATCAATGAGATTACCCGAAAAGAACCATAGAGTGTTAGGTTGCCCTTCTTGGGAACTGGCACCAACTTATTTGTTTTCATTTCTTGTGGGACTCTTGTTGTTTGGTACATGTCTACTATGATGGGATAGATGAGCTTTAAACACTCAGGTATTTTAAAGACCTCAGGGGGAACACCATCTACTCCACAGGCACGATTGGTCTTAATGATCTTTGCAGCAGCCTTCACTTCTGCAAAGGAGATATCGCCAATGGGAATATCTGGGAGTACAGACTCAGACACTTTTACTTCTATAAAGTTATCAGGCAATACCCTGTCATTATTGAGGAGCTTTTCAAAGTGGGCTTTCCAACCATTGAGGCGATCGGCTGGTGATTCAGCCTTAACCTTGGTGGTTGGTTGGCTTTTCCGACCAGTAAGCAGATTGGTCGATTTCCATGGCTGGGATGATTGCCTGCTGTCGTCAGCATCATTGATGGCATCAACCTGTTGGTTTATTAGCTCCTGTAGATTAACAGAGTACTGCCTGTTCAGGGACCTAGATGCAGCCTTAACTGCATTCTTGGCCGCTGTAGTCTGTTTGAGTCGGGACTCTTTCTGCGCCTTATGAAGGTTATTTCGGCACTTCTGAATTTTGTTGTCAGTCCAGGGGGCCCTTTTCCTGTTTCGAGGGTATACAGGAACTGTTTCTGCAGCTGCTAACTTAACTGCCTCTGTAAAGGCAGTATAGCCCTCACAGTGATCTGCCGCCTCAGAGGCAAGAGCCTCATACCTGTTGCTCAGCTGTAGTGTGAAGCTGGATCTCACACTTGGCTGTTGCAACAGAGAGGACCAGTCATGCCGCGGCAAGGCAGATTTTGTTGTTCTGCTAGCACGCAGACTAAGTCTTACCAGCTGCTAAGGAACCCAGTTCAAGAAGCGAACTGGAAAGCTATGGACTCATAGTGGACCCAGTGGTCACAAGTCCCAGATAGACCATATCCTGTTTCGTAGGAAATACAGGAACTCTATACAAGACTGTAATGCATTTACACTACGATCGTTCTCCAGTGATCACCGCCTTATTGTGGCCAAGGTAAGACTTAGTCTGCGTGCTAGCAGAACAACGAAATCTGCCTTGCCGCGGCATGACTGGTCCTCTCTGTTGCAACAGCCAAGTGTGAGATCCAGCTTCACACTACAGCTGAGCAACAGGTATGAGGCTCTTGCCTCTGAGGCGGCAGATCACTGTGAGGGCTATACTGCTTTCACAGAGGCAGTTAAGTTAGCAGCTGCAGAAAAGTTCCTGTATACCCTCGAAACAGGAAACGGGCCCCCTGGACTGACAACAAAATTCAGAAGTGCCGAAATGACCTCTACAAGGCGCAGAAAGAGTCTCGACTCAAACAGACTACAGCGGCCAAGAATGCAGTTAAGGCTGCATCTAGGTCCCTGAACACGCAGTACTCTGTTAATTTACAGGAGCTAATAAACCAACAGGTTGATGCCATCAATGATGCTGACGACAGCAGGCAATCATCCCAGGCATGGAGATCGATCAACTTGCTTGCTGGTCGAAAAAGCCAACCAACCACCAAGGTTAAGGCTGAATCACCAGCCGATCGCCTCAATGGTTGGAAGGCCCACTTTGAAAAGCTCCTCAATAATGACAAGGTATTGCCTGATAACTTTATAGAAGTAAAAGTGTCTGAGTCTGTACTCCCAGATATTCCCATTGGTGACATCTCCTTTGCAGAAGTGAAGGCTGCTGCAAAGAGCATTAAGACCAATCGGGCCAGTGGAGTAGATGGTGTTCCCCCTGAGGTCTTTAAAATACCTGAGTGTTTAAAGCTCATCTATCCCATCATAGAAGACATGTACAGTACAACAAGAGTCCCACAAGAAATGAAAACAAATAAGTTGGTGCCAGTTCCCAAGAAGGGCAACCTAACACTCTATGGTTCTTTTCGGGGAATCTCATTGATCTCGATTGCTGCAAAGCTATACAATAGAATTATATTAAATCGCATCAGGGATCCCATTGAGAGACTGCTCCGTGGTAATAAGAATGGGTTCCGTAAAGGTTGTGGGACCATGGAGCCCATTTTGGCACTAAGAATGATTATTGAAGAGTTATCAAAAAAGAAAGACAGGCATCTGGCTGATATCTTTCTTGACTTCTTCAAGGCCTTTGATCTAGTCTCTCGCTCACGTATGTTCAGCATAAGTTTTTGCAGCAATCAGATCAGTATATGATGGTTCAACAACATTTGTGTCGACTGTTGACGGTGATACAGAACCATTTGAAGTGTTATGGGGCGTCCTCCAGGGAGACACACTTGCACCATTCTTGTTCATAATTGTTGTTGACTATGTTCTACGCATGTCCTTAGATCATTGTTCGCGCTTTCAGACCTTAGGCAGTTTAACCCGCCTAATTTAGGTGTCTTTTAGTTTGTAAATCGACTTTAGCCTATGACAAGTATTTGACACAAATAAACACTACATTAGCCGAAGCCAGCCTATGCGCGACCATTCACCCGTTGGATATACCCGGGAGACTGGATTCGGATGCTCTGACCTTATTGCGGTGTAAGCCTACTGTATTATTCGATTGTTCGTTAATATATAATCTCTGACAAATATTATTCACTTTCGGGAAATATTAACAGTTCCTTTAGGACGTGGCGCTCTAAATATGTAAACAGAGTTATGACTTATACTAAACACAACGGGATGGCTAATGATTCACGTATAAGGCGCATTCTTTAGGAGATGCTTAGTTATCTGTCACAATCATACACACTACCGGTTGCGCACAATACTGCACACTGATCTGCCGACTTTTACTAATTTTAGTCACATATAAAGATAATAGCAATTGACCCATGTAGTGCCTATGAAATAGCATTAGATTCACTTCAAAACCAATATCATATGAGTCGCAATTACTATATGTAACCTGTCTCTTACCTTCAGTATATCAAAAGATGGGGGTTTTATGATTCTTTATCGATATTATCCAGATATAACAATATTCCATCAACCGATACAATTAATAAACACTGACAGTAAATAGCAGTAAAATAATGCGGTGTATAAGTTTGAGGTGCCAGGTATGACTGGACAATATAACAGTTATACGTTCTGGTGATCAAAGCCGTTCTAATGTTTTGCTAAAGTCTGAAACATAGAATAATTCCATAGCCGATGTTCATGGCATCAGGAAAAAAGGTAAACATAAACCATAATGCATTGCGCGATTTCCCGGAGGCCTCTGTGTAATGAACTGAAAATCGCTCTGATTGGTCGAGTGATTGCACAGAGTGGGCCTGAACAAAGAAAGTTCCACAGGTACACCAAATCAGCTGATAGATGTCGTAATCTGAACTACACTGTGTAGAGAGTATTATGGCGTATTGCGGCATAAGATCGCTAGTTATGTCCGCTAAAGTACACATACAGAAAAATAGCTTTTTATGTCCACTAAAATACCGGTACAGTAAGGAAACGGCTTTTATGTCCGTTAAAACATCTACAGAGTACTTTGCGGGGAAAATGACTAGCTAATTCCGCAAAAGCTTTTACACCGCTCCCAGAAAATGGGATTTAATTCTATAAAATATAAAAAATCACAGTTTCTAAAATATAAAAATACTCTAAACAGTTAGTCTTTCTTGCGCGGACGGCGTTTACGCAGTTTTTTGAGGCTAGCAAGAGTCCTTTTCTCTTTGGAGCGAGCCACTTTACTAGGAGGGCTATAACTCCTGGGTGAAGGGTGCAATACAATTGCATCAGAAGGTTTAGGATTACGGTCGGTGTATCCACCGGTCGAGGTACCTGGTTGATCGATATCAACTTCAGTGGATCAAGGTCTAACGGCCTTTAGAGCGCGTCTTAGGACAGCAGCTCCTACGGGTCCCTGACGAGTCGTCTGGACACTGGCGGTAGGTGGACCGCAAATGGTGAGAAACTTTCTCGGTTTAATGGTTCTTTCCAGCTCGCTTTCTCGGGCTCGATATTCGTAGGGCCGTCGATGTACTTCTTGTAACTCAGGGTGTGAGTTGATGAACAAATCGCCATACTCAGGGTCTTGACGGATGAAATTAATCAAATTGTATGAATGGAAATCGTTTGGATTAATGTTCCTGAGATATTTACGAACAAATTTAGTGGAAATACACTCACCAACACGCTTCATTAATTCGTAACTCGGTATGCGTGATTTTTGTTCCACAGACGCGAATAGATAAGGATGGAACGCATATACTCCTTCGTAGGCGCGTCCAGGGTAATAGCGATGGCGTGACTCACAATGTAAATCCGCATTTGCTTCCCAAGCTCGGATGTAGCGCAGGGTAATCATTTCATCTACGCTTTCCAGATCGCGGTTAAACGGGCAATCAAAACTGGCATGTCCTTTAAGTTGACAGTGATGGCATTGAATCATGAATTGTGGGCAGACAGCAAAAATATGCAAATTATTGAGTCTACAATACGCACAATAGATTTCCATCACCGGTTGTTCATGGAAATAGGAACAAGGTACGTCTGAGTCCATAGGGGTGAAATGATCTCTCGATGCGCATAATCGACAACGTTCTCGAGAAACATATTTAGCGTGCCGATAATCGTATGCGGTGAGACATTGTGGACCTTGATACCATTCTAAGATGTAGTCTTTGTTGCTGCTCCGAGGCGCTGTAGGCTGAATTTCCTCGGATTCTAAGCATATTGGTTCGTCTTCCAATTGCATAGCTGAGGTAGATGTGGCTGTTTCTTCAATCGGACCCACTGTCTGAACTTCCACGACAGAATAACCCGTGGGTATTCGAGGTCTTTGTATAACAGATGAATGTAAGTTCTGTGTACAGACGTCCTTGAAAAGGGCGAATCCCGCACTGTCTATCCTCTCCGAGGCTGAGTCTCTTAGGCTGAGCTTTGTCAGAGCGCGGTCCTTGAACTGACTATCAATGTTACGGAACGGAGTCAGAAAGCGCCTGAAACATTCGAAGCGGATGAATTTATTGTTTTTATCCAGCTTGGCGAGCTTGGTTCCAAGTATTAATGGATGGGCGCGTATGGTACGACTGCACACATCGGCTAGCCAACCGGCAAGTGCGGCGTTTTCAAAGATTGTGTATATAGCTAAAGAGGGACGAAGTGGAACGCTCATAAAGCTATACACGGCGCCAGGTGCGGTCAATGGTCCGTCAAAGTATAATCGAGAATAATGATCTCCATATACTTGTTGGTAGTGGATAGGATTTCCAACCATGAAATTCCATCCGTATTCTTGAAAGGCAAGATGTCCGATGGAGGTTCGTTGTACTTTAGTAATGCCGCTGGGTGTATTTGTATAAGTAGTACGGAAGAAACCTCGGCCTTCTGCCCAGGGAGCAATCAGCTGAGTATCGACGAAAGGATATGGAATGTTCTCCATGTTCCGAAAGTCGTTTTGGAGATCTCCATAAACAGCTGAGCCGATTTTAAGGATTCTTTCGTTGAACAACATCTCGAGCACGGGCTGAGGCAACATCGATCCATCGATGCCCATGGCCGGTTTGCGCTCGGTGTCAGTGACGTAACGCTGCGCGAGCTCGAATTGTCCATGTCGGAGTTTCTTTTGTATCTCGGTAAGGGTCTCAAAAGAATAATCAATCACATCGGAACACGCTCAAGTAAATACGTGGGTAGAACCAGATAGTCCTCTTATATGTATCATGCGCGTAGTTCCCAGTTCTCCAGCCGGAACGCTACTCTCATTATCGTAAGTGACAACTCCATACATCTCGATAACATTAAGAGTCTCATTCCATTCTTTTAGTGGCGTTTTCTAGAGTCATTCCCACTGGATGCCACAAGGTAGCGCATTCGCTAGCATTAGGTAGATCTTTATACTTTAAATAGTGTGTAGTATATGTTTCCACATCTCCATACCGTTGTATTCTTTCCTCCTCGAATAACACGTCGAGATTCCAATGGACTAATCGAGTTTTGATGAATCCATCAAGATTATACGGAGGTATTGTCTCTTTCTCTATTCTAGAAATATTATAGGGTTTTCGAAATGAGTTTACTTTCACTAGCTGATCCAGATGTTTCTGTAGTTGTTCGAGTTCGACAAGATCGAGAGGATTTATGAGAGGTAGAAACTTCAGGTTATTTGTAGGATCCTCTGGTTTTACCATGTAATATTGAGTTAGATTGACATAATAAGGATGATCTTTAATCCCATAAAACGAGTTCGGTAAAGGTCTAGCACGTATGTTAACTTCGTGTACCATACGACGGACAAGATCTGCTCTATTGTCCGGAGGTTCAACGAGTATACCATCGACACGAGCGGCCTCGATTGGCGGACGTTGCAACATGGGAGCGTCAGCGATAAGATCTCTAGATCTTAGGTTGAGATCAACCGGTTGAGGTTGCGCCGTGGCGAAGAGTTTGTCTCCGAAATGGGGAACCATCGAAGGATGAATGATGGTTTTAGAATAAAGATCAGTCATAAGGATTTGAGTTTCTGGTTGGGCTAAAGCTGCTTCTTCCCTCTCATCCATTTCTATGTGTCTCTCCTCGAGCTGATTTTCCTTCGTTTGTCATTGGAAACGCTCGTCCAGGAACTCTTGTAGAGAATAAGTTCGTCCAAGTTCGATGTCTTCTTCAAGGTTTTGGATTTCTCGCTCGAACTGGGGTAAAGCTAATTCCTTCACCGCTTGGACTTGTTGCTGCAGTTTGCGTTTCTCTAAACAATCGTAAGTTCCCTTTCCGATCTTTTGCCGAATAGCGTCTAACGCGTTTCGTACAACGCTCTCTTCGACTTCAGTAACGGGTTGTATCGGGTTTAAGCCTGGACGGTTGTAGGGATCAAACGGCGATATTAGATGACCGTGTCCTAATCCGGCTAGGTAGGGTTGGCGAATATCTAGCGAGCCCACTACCGGAGTACCGCCGATTAATTGCTCGGGTAAGACAAGGCCTTTAAACAGTGAGTATAGTTCAGGGGGATCCGTTATACTATTAGGATCTAGAGTTTGAGGTCTCACTAAGGAATGAGGAGGTCTGACCGAGTATTCCGGAACTCTGATCATTGGTTTGTTTAAGGATCGTTTCAGCCGAGCGAGCGTAGGTGGTATATCGATCAGGTTTCGCTCGAAACTCCCATAAGTATACCATGTAAAACTGTGTTTAGCGCAACATCTCCGCGGATGTTTATGTCTTTCCGTTTGTTGATTGGGTCTAGGGCATTCGTCGCAGTAATACCAGAGACGCAAGTCCTGCAGGGGAAACGCGGGTGATCGTTCGCCAGTTTTACAATATTCCTCCATCTGTTCGAAGCTATCTGGGACGACAGGTAGAGGTCGATCTGCGGTAAGATACATCATAGTGAAATAGAGCCGTTTGAGTTCTACCATAGGATCATGATGTATACCTTGAGGATATCGAGTTTCTAGATTTTGCTGACTGGCAACATTGAGATAGGTTTCTCTCAGAAATTCCAGATAATCGTTGAAGTCGCTGCGTTTCTCTGGCTCTTCAACGTCTTCTCTTTCGAGTCTGTTTCGAATAGAATTCTCGTGTTCTATTCTTGGTTTATCGTTACGACTCCGCTGGGCATGATATTTAAATAAAACCATTTCCCTTTCGGTGTCCTATCGATTTACACAATACAGACGATGTGGACACCGAAAGGGAAATAAAACCATTTCCCTTTCGGTGTCCACATCGTCTGTATTGTGTAAATCGATAGGATGGCCGGTAGTTAAGAAGTCCATATACGTACCATTACGATGCGTATAGCGAGCGGTGAATTTTCTATAGTCCAATTCACGCGTAAGTTGCTCCTGGGACATTGGCGGTTCGATATAACGACCATCATCCTCCGTAGTAGTTGGACCAGCGTCGCCGCGTATCAAGCTATCAACAAACGCTTGTAAAGGTAGAGTTTAACACTCCCTGATACCAAGATCATCTTCTATCAACTCAGTCATATCGGCTATATGAGTTTATCAATATGATAGTGAGTTTATATTTAGGCTAGCGGGCGTCGCTGCCTACCCCCTTTTTGCCCCCGGACAGTTAGAGATTCTCAGCGCCGATGTACCGTTGTCGCTGTGTTTTTGCCAACATGTAGCCACACCACGACAACGATAACCGGCACAAGTCACTCCACTGTCCGTCCCAAAGGCTTCGATTTACTTCAGGTTCTTATGGCAGCGTTAGGGCTACTTTCACAATTGCGACTCGCTACTGTAAACACACTTTAGTAGTAACATTCACCTATAAACGCACAAATTCCACACAACTGTCACAGATCGTACACATTCGGGCCATTTGTCCGTTAGTCAGTGCCTTACAGAATGTCACGTTATTATTATGTATCCTTGGATACTAACAGTGTGCTATTTATTCCCTATGCTATTCAATGGGGCAAGCTTTCTATTGTTCTTTTACTCACTTCTAATTCTAGCGTGGTTGTTGCTATGGTGACACTATGGAAAGCTAGCAGTAGAATTAGGGTAATTCTCATGCATACAGATCTGGGATGCTATTTAATAGTAATTCTTTAATTGTCAATATCCCTCTTTATATATGATTTTATGAATTTTATCGGCTATTGACTGTATATTGGAGATTCTCGCACACTAATACACTTAATAGGGTGAATCTCCGCTCCCATGATCTATTAATTAATGGAATTTTGGGAATGTTATAAATTGTATAAAATGACAATTTATCAAATTCATTAAAAGAGATGAATTAGCGTTTATTCCCGTAAATTTCATTATTTAATATTAAAATATATACAATTTTATTCCAGAACAAGTCTGGGGACTGGGATCCTTGATTCTAGGGATTTGTTCTTTTAAGAGTATCGGTAAGTGCTATGATATCTTAATCGACTAGAATTTTAAAGGATCTGAAATTTGACAGATTTTATAAATATTAATAATTAATATTTAGAATGGGCACCTGTTTATTCCAGAACATGTCTGGGGATGTTAACCACTGATTCTAGAATTTTGTCTTTCAAGTATATCGGTGGGTGCCGCGATATCTTAATCGACTAGAATTACAGATGGTCAAAGGGTTTAACAGATTTATTTTGCGTTTTTACGCTACTGTTAAAGAGACATCACGCTACTATATGTATTATTTAATATACGGTATGAGAGCAATATCGCACGAAGCAATGTCAGTGTGAAGAGGAAAGTCGTTTCCAAGGTCTACCCAGAGCTTGGTTTAGCCGAGACACGAGGATCTGAACTTTGCATTCCTAATACTCTGCCTACCAATAATACTTAAATATAGTAGGAGCTTTATTGTACTTTAATAAGTACGGATATTTCATCTTACTGTAGTCACGTATTTATAATGTAATACGGACAGTAAGGAAAGAGAAAAAGAATTATTTCTCGCCGTCGCACTAAATATATAATATATAAGTAATTAAGTAATAAACACTAATATATTGCACTAATCTACCAAATAATTGCTAAAATAACATTCTACTAAATAAAATTAAAGAAAACGATTATAATAAAATTACATAATAATACATACATAAATATAAAAATATAAAAATATACGAAATAATATAGTCACACACCCGCTCCTGACGGTATCACGTTGGGGAGCCCCTAGATGTTGGTTGGATTAGGGAGGTGCTCGTGGGAAGAGTTTCTTGCTTTCCATAGTTTCCGGAGAGTTCTCTGTCTCTTTCCAGTAAACATAAACGACCAACTGGGCGATTGAGCTGCTGTGTCTCAAAGACAATTCCCGGTTTCTTGAAGTTACGTCGCATGACGACGAGTTCCACCAATCGCACCAAACCATCATTCGAGATATGAGTCTCGATGATACGACCTGTCTGCCACCGTTTACGTGGAAGGTCGGGATCCACAATAAGGACCATGTCTCCAGCGCTGACGTTTTCTTGCTGCGCAAACCACTTAGTTAGAAGTTGTAGCGTGGGCAGATAATGTTTTTCGAAATGGTCAGCGAAACGACGGGATAACAACTGCATAAGTTGCCAAGTCTGCCGGCAGTATTCGTCTCCGTCTGTGATTTCCGATCGTGGGAGCATGGCTACAGGTTTTTTCAGTAGGAAGTGCGCGGGTATTAGCGCTTCCAGGGAATCGGGACTCGATGAGACTGGCATAAGCGGTCTCTCGTTAAGATAGGCGGCGATTTCCTCCATTAACGTCCGCAAAAGTTCGTGAGATACGCGCGGCACGGCACTATAAAGTGAAATGCAGTCTTCACGCTCTTAATTAATCTCTCCCAACTTCCTCCCCACCAAGGGGCATCGGCGGCGTTGAAGGTACAGCTAGACGCTGTTATCCTTAGCTGGTCGTCCACCTGTCTTTGGTTCCAATCTTTGACGTAAGCCTTGATTTCATTGTTGGCACCAATGAAGTTCGTTCCCTTATCAGATTTCATCGTGTTACTAGTTCCAAAGCGAGCGATCTGTCGGCATAAGCTCAATAGAAAGCTGTTGGTAGATAAATCGTTCACCATATCGAGATGGATAGCTCTACAAGTCATACAAACAAAGATGACACACCATCTCTTGACTATAGTCCTAGCACGATATACTTCAATAGGGCCAAATAAATCTACACCGGTATTAGTGAAGGGTGGTTCATAGAAGCTTACTCGTTCCCTAGGTAATTCTGCCTCTCGCTGTGTTAAAGGCCTACTGAATGCTTTCCTACAGGGTATGCAGTTCCTAAGAACTTGGTTCAGAGCTCTACGGGGTTTATAAAAATAATAGCGTGTTCGAATTTCGCTAAGAACTCGTTCTCTACCAGCATGATAAAGTTTACTGTGAACATCTACAATCATCTTGATTTGTATTTCAAGATTTCTAATGAGTATGGGAAATTTAGAGTTGAAGGATAATGGAGCATTAGTTAGTCTTCCTCCAACGCGTATTAACCCATCTATCATTGTGCTAGAGAAACGATCCCTTAAGCGCATCTGTCACAGGAAATACTTATCGGAATCCTCATAGCATTGCAGGAGTCTCAGTATCTGTTTATTGCTTTCTTCATGCTCCTGGTAACTGATCTTCTCCTTTAGAAACCTGTTGGATATCTTGTATTTGGGAAGATCTTTAACAACATGGACCTGCACGGATGTCAATGGAGCATTATCACTAGTGGTCTTTGTCCTGGAATGGTGATGATGAAAACATCGCTTTAAATATGTAACGGCCTTACAGTGCCGATTCCAGGAACTATAGTGATGTATAGCTCTCTGCAGGAGGGGTGAGAGTCCTCGCGAGACGTCTGGCATTCCAGTTTTCCAATCTCTTTCTCGAATTTCCACAACAGACTTATTTGTGGCGGGGAATTGCGGATACAAAGCATCGTCTCCGGAAATGTGCAATACCGACAGATCTATCGCAGGTTTAAATAACTTCGATTTACTCACCCGGGTTTTAGGTTTGACTTTCTCCGCTCCCTTGGCCTGTCTAATCTCCGCTGTAGTAAGATTAGGAGGCCATTCATCTTCTTCTTTGCTGAGGAAGTCGGGTCCACCTAACAGGTCTGGAGTATCTATCAGTTCTTGTGGAGTTGCTCCCCTGGAGGCGATGTCTGCTGGATTAATCGTTCCGGGGCAATGTTTCCATTGATCTATCTTCGTGCGACTAAGAATAATAGCTACTCTATTGGTAACAAAGACGCTGAACTGACAGACTTCGTTGGTAAGATACTCCAACACGAGTAAAGCATCGGTCCAATAAACAGTTTTCTCCAGTGGATAATCGATCTGTTCTGTTACATTCCGGCCGATGGTGGTAGCGTATAGAGCCGCTTTTAACTCCGCTCGAGGAACCTTTAACTTGTTGTTAATCAAGGCCTTAGAGGTAACTAAGGCGACTTTTATTCCATCCGGAGTTTCAACTCTCAGGTAGGCTACTATACCTATTCCCATATCGCTGGCGTCTCCAAACACATGGAGTTGATAGGAATACGTAGGGAGAACATGACCAAAATAGGAACGGGAAATTATAAAATTCTCGATGGCTGGTAGAGAATCTTCCCATTTCATCCACTTCTTTAATAGTTCTCCCTTAAGCGGATCATCCCATGAGTGGTTTTCAAGCCACATCTGTTGTACTAAACTCCAAGCAATCAATATAACTGGGCTAATAAATCCCAATGGGTCGAAATAAGTGCTCAGGATACTTAAACAAATCCGTTTAGTCTGAACTGGATTATCTCGCTGTTTTAGCTGAAAAAACAGGATATCTCTCTCCGTGTCCCATTTCAAACCAAGAGTTTTGGTTTCTGGAAGATCGTCCTTGATTAGGTCTAGGTCTTTCGCTCCTCGGTCTTCTACCGGAATCGATTCCAGAAACTCACGGGAGTTGCTGGTGAATTTAGTCAATCGAAATCCACCTCTTTTCAAGCACTCTACCGTCCCTTTGGCGACGTCAATGGCTTCTTCCACTGATGGGAGGGACTTTAAATTATCGTCCATGTATATATCCCGTTTGATGTTGTCTATCACCTCCTTAGAGAAGGCGTCCCGGTTGTCATCAGCAGTGGTTCGCACTACTGAGCAGGCGTTTGAAGGGCTTGAGATGATCCCAAAAGCCTGGATGGTCATCCAGTACTCCACCGGTTTCTGGTTGAGGTCTCCTTCAGGCCACCACAAAAATCGTAGGCTGTCTCGATCCCTATCCAGCGCCTTGACTTGTAAGAACATGCCTTCTATATCGGAGGCGAAAGCGATTGAATATTGTCGCAATCTTAAGAGTATTCCCAACAAGGATTGTTGGGTTGTTTTTGTATTGGATTGTTTTTGTAAGTTGGGTCCGGGTAATAACTCGGAATTAAGTGATTGGCCCATGTAGAGGGCGGATCCAGTACAGGTGTCTCTATCACCATAGGGGTGGCTTCGAGAACAGGCCTAATTATTTCAGGTTCATCTACTATAGTAGGGAGTGTCTCTATTTTAATAATTTGGTCTGTGGGTTCTATACTACCTAAGTCTGTGCTAGCTAGTTGTCTTCTAACAGCTGGGGGCAAATCAGGCAATTTGTGACGGTGGGGCGTTCTTCTCCGCCTAATGGCACGAGATCTATTTCCTCCACCTTCAGGATCTATGGTGTCGCCTTCATCGGATGATGTAAATCCTTGTCTTTTGGGAGTAGATTTACTTATCATCTGCCACTGACTCGCTGTTCTCTGTTTATCGATATAATCTTGCTTCTCTTGAAGATTTTCCAACTCTAGTTGGGCAGTCTCTTCAGATGCCTTTCGTTCTGCTTCTGCCAATGCAGCCTTTCTTTCTGCCTCTGCCACTGCCGCATTTCTTTCTGCCTCCGCAGCCTTTCTTTCTGCCTCTGCAGCCTTTCTTTCTGCCTCTGCCAATGCCGCTTTTCTTTCTGCTTCTGCCTCTGCTGCTGCTGCTGCTGCTATCTTTCTGTCTTCTATATGTTTTTTCTTGACTTGTTCTTCTTGAACCCTAGCGATGCGGATGCTTTCATCAAATTTAGCTTGGTTCGCAGCTATCATTTCCGCATCTATTGCGTCCAACACCAACTTGGCTCCTTCACTATTAGGACGAAGTCCCGATAACCTTCTCCTTAACTCTTCATCCCCTAGAAATCGTTGATAGTCTGACAGATAGATCAATCAATCAATCAATGGAGCTCGAACGAGCTCGTGTATTATTCGCATAATGGGATACCACAATATTTAATTATAAAATCATTGCACCAGTGAACGTTTGTTTGTAATTTTTGTTTTGTTCTGATGTAATATGGTTTTAGGGGGTGCGTTATTCGTTTTATGTTCTGTTCAAAAAAAAAAAAGGAGAGAAAGCAGTAGCATAGCTAGTTTTGCCTCTTACCTTCTTTTTCTCAGATAATCGTGATGTGGTACACCGGTTGGGTTATTATGGTGATGTCGGCCAGATGTAGGCTAGATGTCAATTACATCCCTCCCATGCGGTTTCTCTGCTGTCGCTTCGCTTTCCACTTGAGAGAAGGCAGCATCGGTTGATTCTCCATGGGCTGAGCGATCAGCCAGCTGAGATTTCCACTGGGCTGTTCCTGGAACTTTGAGACTCACACGCTGAAACCAAGTCTTGACGGCAACTTGCAAAGACGTGTCCTGTCTTCTTTTCGAAGCTTCTTCAAAGGCCGATAGGATTAGTCTGATGCGTAGAGTTCTTTCTCGTACTTGATAAAGCAGCTCTCCCTGCTCTTGAGGTCCTTGGGGTTGTCGAAACAGTTGTTCTTCTAATCGCTCCAAAGAGCCGAAGAATCCCTGTACATATCCTGCTGCCGACCTCTTCCACACAGCTGGATCTATTGTGTCTTTTGTCACTCCCATCCTGTGTATGTCTTCCCAGGTAGCTTCTGATAAGTCAAACGGGAGTCCGGGTCCGGGGAAGTTCCATTGCGACTCGACAATAGACTTCAGTTCCTCCTTGCTGTATCCCGCATAACTGTCCTTAGTCGATCGCCTACCTCTCGCCCAATCAAGTTGGTGTTCCTCCACCGCAATCAATACAGTAGTTAGTACTGCTGCAGGAAGAATGAGAAGGGGATCCGAATAAACTGCATCTTTCATCTTTTCTCCGCGCTCGGGTGTCAGCTCTACAGTATCAGAACTACTGGAGCTATCTGGTCGCTGAGAACTAAGTTCTTGGCTAGGATGTTGCTGCTGTTTGCCAGCTGCTTCTTGATCCCGCTTTACTTGAGCACGAGTGCCGATGATAGACCTATGGTGTTGTACTAGCCTAGGGTCTGACACTACTACTGGAGGGATGATCTTTCTTACAGTAGGAGGTGAGTTGAACTTGGGTCTCACACGTTCCACACTCCTGTCTGGGTCACAGATGGTTGTATCTAAGAGACTGTCTGACAGATTTTGTTTTGTATCAGACATGTTTATTTGTACAGTTGAATGCCTACTGCTATATTACAGTTAAAAGCAAGTCTAATAATTCAGTATCAACTGTTAGCCTAGTAATTAATTACCGATATCGTTACTCTATGTAACGTGATATATATACAATGTGTCAGAATACCGTTATACACTTATAGTATATATAAGTGTTATTACAGACTAAGTTTGTCACAGAATACCGGTATATAATTTCAGCACAAATATATAAATATATAATAAGCCTACCGTGAATACCGGTATACAGCTTACACTTTTGGTATATATATAAGTATAATTATAGACTATAATTAATTACAGAATACCGGTATATAATTTCCGCTCAGATTTATAGAATAAATATTATAAGCCTATTATAAATACCGGTATGTCAATTATTTTAGAATAATTGTCTTTCTGTATTTTAGGGGTTACTTGGTTACTTTACTTTACTTTATTACCGTTATTTAAGCAGTAGTCCAACTGAAGTTAAGACCTAATTGTTGTATAACAGGCCTACCGTTTTATAAATCGATTTGAATTGATTTATAATATATATACCCGTTTAATGGGTTTTGTTACAATATTTGAAATAATTGGTATTATTTCTGGGAAGGAGTCACTACACAGAAGCTATGCGCTCTCAGTGAAGTGCTACTTGTTGGACACTAAAAAGAATAATTTCTACTTGCCTAAGTTACTTATTTCTACAAATTACGTACAATTCGGGTGAGATTACAATCTCTAAATAAACACAAAAATTACAAATACGAATTTTTAGGGTAATTTTACAAGAAGTCTATAAACCAGCCTAACAAGGGGTTAGAAATCTGGTTATTACAACGGACAGGATACTATGGTATTTGAAAATAATAAACAGTAGTAAATATACTGCGTTGTCCAGATAGGAAAAATACCACCGTCTGACGACTTATAGCCGTATCGCTATAAGTACTACGTTATGTTTCACGGAGTGTTCCTACCTAGAAGTTAATTACCGCGGCCTACCAGAGCCAACGTGCCTATTAACCACTTTACAACACAAATATACTGCCTACACACTAAATTACTTTCGGAAAGCACTGTACGCTAAACCCTAAATTAGGTACAAGTACTTGTATAACAAATAACCAGCAGTTAAAATACTTGAACAGCTAAAAGAACCACGGTATCTGCCGGAGTGACCAGAGCACAAAATCTCCAGTCTTTACCTACGCCAAGCAGCCCTGATGTAGTACCGGGGTTAGTTTAACTATAACAGTATGTATAACAAGCACAATTACTGTAGGAATAAACTTGGGGATATGAATGTTGCGAATAATCGCATAAACTCTGAATAATAAATATTACGCTACCCGTACAAACTACTCAAACAAAATACAAACCAAACGCTGGCAGACTACTATCAAGCCTAAATAAACTACAGTATGTGCAGACTCCGAAATGGTTAGTTAGTATGCGTTCTAACCGAGTAGTACGACTTATTCTTTCGGGGGGATTTACCTTACAGCACTGGATGCCCCTACTTTCCTAACCGGCACTTTATCGGACATACACTCTACACACACCACAATCTCTTCAGACCTAACAACAGCTAGACAACAATCTAGCCTATAAATTATCTGAATAAGAAATAGTACGGTACCTGTACAGACTATACAAACAAAGTACAGACCAAACGCTGGCAGACTACTATCAAGCCTAAATAAACTACAGGGCATGCAGACTCCGAAATGGTTAGTTAGTATGCGTTCTAACCTAGTAGTACGACTTATTCTTTCGGGGGGGATTTACCTTACAGCACTGGCTGCCCCTACGTTCCTAACCGGCACTTTATCGGACATACACTCTACATGCATGCAATCCGTTCAGACCTAACAACACTCAGACAACAGTCCAGCCTACAAATTTTCTGTACAATCTGAGCAGGCTTACATGCCTTCTGCTCAATATTAGCCTACAAATAAATAAAACTGACAGAAATAAATAAGCTCCAAAAGAAACAAGGGGTGTACAGTCCCTAATCTCTTAAGCAGCCTACCAATACCAAATATAACAATCGAAATAATACTGATGTTCCTGTACTGTTGTAAGTACCGGTTCCGGTGGTTAGGTAGTTAGGCCTACAGGTTACCGGTCGACCGGTACTTCTCAACTTTATTGCTTACTGCAATAAAGAAGCAATAACTGTTATTGTTCGCGCTTTCAGACCTTAGGCAGTTTAACCCGCCTAATTTAGGTGTCTTTTAGTTTGTAAATCGACTTTAGCCTATGACAAGTATTTGACACAAATAAACACTACATTAGCCGAAGCCAGCCTATGCGCGACCATTCACCCGTTGGATATACCCGGGAGACTGGATTCGGAAGCTCTGACCTTATTGCGGTGTAAGCCTACTGTATTATTCGATTGTTCGTTAATATATAATCTCTGACAAATATTATTCACTTTCGGGAAATATTAACAGTTCCTTTAGGACGTGGCGCTCTAAATATGTAAACAGAGTTATGACTTATACTAAACACAACGGGATGGCTAATGATTCACGTATAAGGCGCATTCTTTAGGAGATGCTTAGTTATCTGTCACAATCATACACACTACCGGTACCGCACAATACTGCACACTGATCTGCCGACCTTTACTAATTTTAGTCACATATAAAGAGAATAGCAATTGACCCATGTAGTGCCTATGAAATAGCATTAGATTCACTTCAAAACCAATATCATATGAGTCGCAA
This sequence comes from Nemertoderma westbladi, assembly GCA_032718475.1. Classification (NCBI taxonomy): domain Eukaryota; kingdom Metazoa; phylum Xenacoelomorpha; order Nemertodermatida; family Nemertodermatidae; genus Nemertoderma; species Nemertoderma westbladi. The sequence goes on from JAUCBJ010007156.1 coordinate 51,279, forward strand.
TTACTATATGTAACCTGTCTCTTACCTTCAGTATATCAAAAGATGGGGGTTTTATGATTCTTTATCGATATTATCCAGATATAACAATATTCCATCAACCAATACAATTAATAAACACTGACAGTAAATAGCAGTAAAATAATGCGGTGTATAAGTTTGAGGTGCCAGGTATGACTGGACAATATAACAGTTATACGTTCTGGTGATCAAAGCCGTTCTAATGTTTTGCTAAAGTCTGAAACATAGAATAATTCCATAGCCGATGTTCATGGCATCAGGAAAAAAGGTAAACATAAACCATAATGCATTGCGCGATTTCCCGGAGGCCTCTGTGTAATAAACTGAAAATCGCTCTGATTGGTCGAGTGATTGCACAGAGTGGGCCTGAACAAAGAAAGTTCCACGAGTACACCAAATCAGCTGATAGATATCGTAATCTGAACTACACTGTGTAGAGAGTATTATGGCGTATTGCGGCATAAGATCGCTAGTTATGTCCGCTAAAGTACACATACAGAAAAATAGCTTTTTATGTCCACTAAAATACCGGTACAGTAAGGAAACGGCTTTTATGTCCGTTAAAACATCTACAGAGTACTTTGCGGGGAAAATGACTAGCTAATTCCGCAAAAGCTTTTACAATCATCATAATGATGATGGGGTGATGATAACTCCACATACTGGCTCCAGAAGTCGAGGAAATTCTGCCAAGTACCTAACTGATCTAGACTTTGCTGATGACTTAGGAGTACTCTCAGAATCACTAGAGGGAGCCCAACGGCTCCTCAGCTCATTAGAACATGCTGCTTCTAGTGTTGGTCTTTTTATTAACTCCAGAAAGACCAGTTAATTTTGAAAGTCCTCAGCAAGTCTCTGATCGGATGAGCATAAGCTCAAAAGATGGTATGCTTGAGCATGTGGATGACTTATGTTACCTGGGATCATGGATCCGGAAGTCAGGTGAGGACCTTCGAATACGTAAGGGAAAGGCATGGGCAGCCTTGAATAGGCTTTCCAGGATTTGGAAGTCACCGAGAATTAATCGGAAACTTAAGGTCCGATTATTTAGAGCAGCAGTAGTTCCAGTACTCCTCTATGGGAGTCCATGCTGGGCTCTAACTGCTGAGGACACCAAATCTCTGGATGGCACATTCACAAGAATGCTACGCCAGGTTCATTGTGTCAAGTACAATGCACACATCTCCAACCAGACACTATATAACATTGGAGGTTTCTCATTGGTTCCCCCAAGCTTGACACTAGAACAAAATCGCCTCCGCTTTGCAGGACATGTTTCGCCGTGAGGACCAGCCAGTACATAATCTTGTACTTTGGCAGCCTCATGGAGTGAATAAGCATGGTGGACAGCCCATGACTTTCTTGAGACAAATCTTAAAGGACACTGGCGTTGAAGATGCGGATGATCTAGCAAATGTCATGGGTGATAGGGAGTTGTGGCGGTGCAATTTTGTCGATAAGCCGGCACAGCATTCTTAAAAATGCAGCTGCAATGCAGCATGCCGATCCTAGTAGTAGTAGTAGTATCTCCGGGCCTGAGATAGTATCTCCGGGCCGGACTTAGTATCTCAGGGCCTGAGATAGTATCTCCGGGCCGGACTTAGTATCCCTGGCCCAGACTTAGTATCTCGGGGCCGGACTTAGAAAAAAAAGGGGAAACCCATGTCCCTTTAGGGGCTCCGTACTATCTTCTATATAATCACAACAGCTTTTATAATTTATTAGATGATTACAACATAATAATTATAGTTTGAAGTTGTCTAGAAAATTTCTCGTACACCACCGGGACTACCCTCACACTAATTTATTATCAGACAGAACAAAAAGCTTTTATTTGACTCGTACTGTCTACTACGACTTTCTTCACTGGCCACTAGGCCCGTCTCTAGTTTATATGCAATCCAACCTCCTTACTGTGGCAGCCCTATTAAGTTTTTTCAATAGAAGCTGTGCATCTTCTAGCATATTAGAGAAATCAATTGGAATTGAGATGTTAATGCAACAAAAACCATAATACCTGAACAAAACCATAATATTACATCTTTAATTACAGTTGCATTAACAGCTCAACTCCAATTTATTTATTTAATATCACCTGGCAGCAATACTCGAGCTGAATATTTATTTATTTGTACTTTCCTCCTGTTTCACTCTATCATACTTAATATAAATAATATTGGTTATTTATATAGCGCTTTTCTACGCTCAGCATACTCAAAGCGCTTTTATTATCATTACCCCAGCAAAGCCAGGTTCCCATTATACCGCTGGGTTGGCGTAGGCACTAATGTCTAAAGTGTCTTGCCTAGGGACACAACAGTGCGAAATTTCTACAGCCTTTAGTCGGATTCGAACCTGCACCACCAAACACTATTGTGTAAGCAGTTCAGGCGCCGTATCCACTCGGACACTGCGACATAGCTTTACTGCACTTTACTTGAGGCCGGTAGGTCCGATGTTAAGATAGTTAAGATAGATAGATATGTTGCGACACCCGGCACTGTACCTAATGTTAATGTACCCAATGTTGTTGCGACACCCGGCACTGTACCTAATGTTAATGTACCCAATGTTGTTGCGTCACCCGGCACTGTACCTAATGTTAATGTACCCAATGTTGTTGCGACACCCGGCATTGTACCTAATGTTAATGTTGTTGCGACACCCGGCAATGTACCTAATGTTAATGTACCCAATGTTGTTGCGACACCCGGCACTGTACCCAATGTTAATGTACCCAATGTTATTGCGACACCCGGCACTGTACCTAACGTGAATGTACCAAATGCTATTGTTGTTGCGACACCCGGCACTGTACCTAATGTTAATGTACCCAATGTTGCTGCGACACCCGGCATTGTACCTAATGTTAATGTACCCAATGTTGTCGCGACACCCGGCATTGTACCTAATGTTAATGTACCCAATGTTGTTGCGACACCCGGCACTGTACCCAATGTTAATGTACCCAATGTTATTGCGACACCCGGCACTGTACCTAACGTGAATGTACCAAATGCTATTGTTGTTGCGTCACCCGGCACTGTACCTAATGTTAATGTACCCAATGTTGTTGCGACACCCGGCATTGTACCTAATGTTAATGTTGTTGCGACACCCGGCAATGTACCTAATGTTAATGTACCCAATGTTGTTGCGACACCCGGCACTGTACCCAATGTTAATGTACCCAATGTTATTGCGACACCCGGCACTGTACCTAACGTGAATGTACCAAATGCTATTGTTGTTGCGACACCCGGCATTGTACCTAATGTTAATGTACCCAATGTTGTTGCGACACCCGGCACTGTACCTAATGTTAATGTACCCAATGTTGTTGCGACACCCGGCACTGTACCTAATGTTAATGTACCAAATGCTGTTGCGACACCCGGCACTGTACCCAATGTTAATGTACCCAATGTTATTGCGACACCCGGCACTGTACCTAACGTGAATGTACCAAATGCTATTGTTGTTGCGACACCCGGCACTGTACCTAATGTTAATGTACCAAATGCTGTTGCGACACCCGGCACTGTACCTACTGTTAATGTACCCAATGTTGTTGCGACACCCGGCACTGTACCCAATGTTATTGTTGTTGCGACACTCGGCACTGTACCTAATGTTTATGTACCCAATGTTATTGCGACACCCGGCACTGTACCTAACGTGAATGTACCAAATGCTATTGTTGTTGCGACACCCGGCACTGTACCTAATGTTAATGTACCAAATGCTGTTGCGACACCCGGCACTGTACCTAATGTTAATGTACCCAATGTTGTTGCGACACCCGGCACTGTACCCAATGTTAATGTACCCAATGTTATTGCGACACCCGGCACTGTACCTAACGTGAATGTACCAAATGCTATTGTTGTTGCGACACCCGGCACTGTACCTAATGTTAATGTACCAAATGCTGTTGCGACACCCGGCACTGTACCTAATGTTAATGTACCCAATGTTGTTGCGACACCCGGCACTGTACCTAATGTTAATGTACCCAATGTTGTTGCGTCACCCGGCAATGTACCTAATGTTAATGTACCCAATGTTGTTGCGACACCCGGCATTGTACCTAATGTTAATGTACCCAATGTTGTTGCGACACCCGGCATTGTACCTAATGTTAATGTACCCAATATTGTTGCGACACCCGGCATTGTACCTAATGTTAATGTACCCTGTGTTAATGTTGTTGCGACACCCGGCATTGTACCTAATGTTAATGTACCCTGTGTTAATGTTGTTGCGACACCCGGCACTGTACCTACTGTTAAGGTGCCCAATGTTGTTGCGACACCCGGCAATGTACCTAATGTTAATGTACCCAATATTGTTGCGACACCTGGCACTGTACCTAATGTTAATGTACCAAATGCTATTGTTGTTGCGACACCCGGCATTGTACCTAATGTTAATGTACCCTGTGTTAATGTTGATGCGACACCCGGCACTGTACCTACTGTTAATGTACCCAATGTTGTTGCGACACCTGGCAATGTACCTAATGTTAATGTACCCAATGTTGTTGCGACACCTGGCACTGTACCTAATGTGAATGTACCAAATGCTATTGTTGTTGCGACACCCGACACTGTACCTAATGTTAATGTCGTTGCGACACGCGGCAATGTACCTACTGTTAATGTACCCTGTGTTAATGTTGTTGCGACACCCGACACTGTACCTAATGTTAATGTTGTTGCGACACGCGGCAATGTACCTAATGTTAATGTACCCAATGTTATTGTTGTTGCGACACTCGGCACTGTACCTAATGTTAATGTACCCAATGTTGTTGCGACACCCGGCACTGTACCTAATGTGAATGTACCAAATGCTATTGTTGTTGCGACACCCGGCATTGTAGCTAATGTTAATGTACCCTGTGTTAATGTTGTTGCGACACCCGGCACTGTACCGAATGTTAATGTACCCTGTGTTAATGTTGTTCCGACACCCGGCACTGTACCTAATGTAAATGTACCCAATGTTGTTGCGACACCCGGCATTGTACCTAATGTTAATGTACCCTGTGTTAATGTTGTTGCGACACCCGGCACTGTACCTACTGTTAATGTACCCAATGTTGTTGCGACACCCGGCATTGTACCTAATGTTAATGTACCCTGTGTTAATGTTGTTGCGACACCCGGCACTGTACCTAATGTTAATGTTGTTGCGACACGCGGCAATGTACCTAATGTTAATGTACCCAATGTTATTGCGACACCCGGCACTGTACCTAACGTGAATGTACCAAATGCTATTGTTGTTGCGACACCCGGCACTGTACCTAATGTTAATGTACCAAATGCTGTTGCGACACCCGGCACTGTACCTACTGTTAATGTACCCAATGTTGTTGCGACACCCGGCACTGTACCCAATGTTATTGTTGTTGCGACACTCGGCACTGTACCTAATGTTTATGTACCCAATGTTATTGCGACACCCGGCACTGTACCTAACGTGAATGTACCAAATGCTATTGTTGTTGCGACACCCGGCACTGTACCTAATGTTAATGTACCAAATGCTGTTGCGACACCCGGCACTGTACCTAATGTTAATGTACCCAATGTTGTTGCGACACCCGGCACTGTACCCAATGTTAATGTACCCAATGTTATTGCGACACCCGGCACTGTACCTAACGTGAATGTACCAAATGCTATTGTTGTTGCGACACCCGGCACTGTACCTAATGTTAATGTACCAAATGCTGTTGCGACACCCGGCACTGTACCTAATGTTAATGTACCCAATGTTGTTGCGACACCCGGCACTGTACCTAATGTTAATGTACCCAATGTTGTTGCGTCACCCGGCAATGTACCTAATGTTAATGTACCCAATGTTGTTGCGACACCCGGCATTGTACCTAATGTTAATGTACCCAATGTTGTTGCGACACCCGGCATTGTACCTAATGTTAATGTACCCAATATTGTTGCGACACCCGGCATTGTACCTAATGTTAATGTACCCTGTGTTAATGTTGTTGCGACACCCGGCATTGTACCTAATGTTAATGTACCCTGTGTTAATGTTGTTGCGACACCCGGCACTGTACCTACTGTTAAGGTGCCCAATGTTGTTGCGACACCCGGCAATGTACCTAATGTTAATGTACCCAATATTGTTGCGACACCTGGCACTGTACCTAATGTTAATGTACCAAATGCTATTGTTGTTGCGACACCCGGCATTGTACCTAATGTTAATGTACCCTGTGTTAATGTTGATGCGACACCCGGCACTGTACCTACTGTTAATGTACCCAATGTTGTTGCGACACCTGGCAATGTACCTAATGTTAATGTACCCAATGTTGTTGCGACACCTGGCACTGTACCTAATGTGAATGTACCAAATGCTATTGTTGTTGCGACACCCGACACTGTACCTAATGTTAATGTCGTTGCGACACGCGGCAATGTACCTACTGTTAATGTACCCTGTGTTAATGTTGTTGCGACACCCGACACTGTACCTAATGTTAATGTTGTTGCGACACGCGGCAATGTACCTAATGTTAATGTACCCAATGTTATTGTTGTTGCGACACTCGGCACTGTACCTAATGTTAATGTACCCAATGTTGTTGCGACACCCGGCACTGTACCTAATGTGAATGTACCAAATGCTATTGTTGTTGCGACACCCGGCATTGTAGCTAATGTTAATGTACCCTGTGTTAATGTTGTTGCGACACCCGGCACTGTACCGAATGTTAATGTACCCTGTGTTAATGTTGTTCCGACACCCGGCACTGTACCTAATGTAAATGTACCCAATGTTGTTGCGACACCCGGCATTGTACCTAATGTTAATGTACCCTGTGTTAATGTTGTTGCGACACCCGGCACTGTACCTACTGTTAATGTACCCAATGTTGTTGCGACACCCGGCATTGTACCTAATGTTAATGTACCCTGTGTTAATGTTGTTGCGACACCCGGCACTGTACCTAATGTTAATGTTGTTGCGACACGCGGCAATGTACCTAATGTTAATGTACCCAATGTTATTGTTGTTGCGACACTCGGCACTGTACCTAATGTTAATGTACCCAATGTTGTTGCGACACCCGGCACTGTACCTAATGTGAATGTACCAAATGCTATTGTTGTTGCGACACCCGGCATTGTAGCTAATGTTAATGTACCCTGTGATAATGTTGATGCGACACCCGGCACTGTACCTACTGTTAATGTACCCAATGTTGTTGCGACACTCGGCACTGTACCTAATGTTAATGTACCCAATGTTGTTGCGACACCCGGCACTGTACCTAATGTGAATGTACCAAATGCTATTGTTGTTGCGACACCCGGCATTGTAGCTAATGTTAATGTACCCTGTGATAATGTTGATGCGACACCCGGCACTGTACCTACTGTTAATGTACCCAATGTTGTTGCGACACTCGGCACTGTACCTAATGTTAATGTACCCAATGTTGTTGCGACACCCGGCACTGTACCTAATGTGAATGTACCAAATGCTATTGTTGTTGCGACACCCGGCATTGTAGCTAATGTTAATGTACCCTGTGATAATGTTGATGCGACACCCGGCACTGTACCTACTGTTAATGTACCCAATGTTGTTGCGACACTCGGCACTGTACCTAATGTTAATGTACCCAATGTTGTTGCGACACCCGGCAATGTACCTAATGTTAATGTACCCAATGTTGTTGCGACACCCGGCACTGTACCTACTGTTAATGTACCCAATGTTGTGGCGACACCCGGCACTGTACCTAACGTGAATGTACCAAATGCTATTGTTGTTGCGACACCCGGCACTGTACCTACTGTTAATGTCGTTGCGACACCCGGCAATGTACCTAATGTTAATGTACCCAATGTTGTTGCGACACCCGGCACTGTACCCAATGTTAATGTACCCAATGTTATTGCGACACCCGGCACTGTACCTAACGTGAATGTACCAAATGCTATTGTTGTTGCGACACCCGGCACTGTACCTAATGTTAATGTACTAAATGCTGTTGCGACACCCGGCACTGTACCTAATGTTAATGTACCAAATGTTAATGTTGTTGCGACACCCGGCACTGTACCTAATGTTAATGTACCCAATGTTGCTGCGACACCCGGCATTGTACCTAATGTTAATGTACCCAATGTTGTCGCGACACCCGGCATTGTACCTAATGTTAATGTACCCAATGTTGTTGCGACACCCGGCACTGTACCTAATGTTAATGTACCCAATGTTAATGCTAAAGTAATTACTCATATCAACATGTTACCTGGCAACTCACTTCACCTTTGCATTATGAACCCCAGGTCAGCCCGAAACAAAAGCGCCGAGATTGTGGAATTCATTTCCAACAATAATATTGACATATGCGCGCTAACAGAAACCTGGTTCAGCGCTAACGATACAGTGGCAAAGAACCTTTGCGCTCCAAAGGGATACACTATCGATGACTCACCACGCCTTGACCGCCCTGGTGGAGGCACCGGTGTAATTCTAAAAGACTCATTACACTACACACTGCACAGCACTAACGAAAATAGCTCATTCGAATACTCAGTATGGTCCATTAAATCTTCTAACACCAAACTATGTTTGGTCGTTATCTACCGCCCACCATATAGTACAGCTCATCCCATTACATGCTTAACGTTTTTAGACGAATTCCCGAAATTCATCGAACCATGGCTTTGCTGTGAGGAGCGACTAATTGTGGTAGGTGACTTTAATATACATGTTGACATAGAAGATAATTACGATGCATCTAAGTTTTTGGACATTCTTGACAGTATAGGCTTACAACAACACGTTTCCATCCCAACCCACGAATCCGGACACACACTTGACCTAATAATGACTAGAAATTGCGGCGATTTGACTGTAAGTCCACCGACCGGATCGTATTACGTTTCCGATCACTGTGTGGTGCAATGCCTCATTTCTATACCGAAGCCCCAATCTATTCCTAAAACTATTCAATTTCGAAATATAGGGTCAGTAGTAGTTGACGATTTGAACAGGGATATATGCAACTCAGATCTCTGTAACCCATCATTTACCGCTCTCAACATTGATGAACAGGCATTAACCTACAATAAAACGCTTTCTGCATTGATTGACAAACACGCCCCAATAAAGACCAAATCAATTACTGAACGCTCTGGTCCAAAATGGTTCACCGGGAACGCTAGGAAACTGAAGTCCCAACGCCGGACTGCTGAACGGCGTTGGCGGCAATCGAAATCACCGACTGACATGGCGGAATTCAAACGAATTAGGAAACTATACACAGCACAATTAATTTCCGACCGTAGATCCTTTTACCGGGGCGAGATTGATGCATGTAATGGTGATCAGAAGGCGCTGTTCAGCCTGGTTAGGTCGCTTGCAAAGCAACATAAAAATATTACTTATCCCGCCCACAGCTCTCCTACCGAACTAGCCAACATGTTCGCTGACCACTTTGCTACAAAGATACAAATTATCAGAGATAATCTAGACGAAATGAATGCGACTGGATCTGGAATACGCGATCCCCTTTGCAGCTTTGAACCAGACGGTACATTAAGCATTACCGAACCAGACAACTCTGTGGCCAGCGCGTCACTCTCATCCTTTAAAGTACTGTCCACACCTAGCATTATAAAACTAATAAAATCTGCCCCAAATAAACAATGCCCTCTAGACCCATTACCTACAAGTACGCTAAAACATTGCATTTCAAGTCTTTGCACACCCATAACAATTATGACTAATAACTCTCTGCAGAGTGGTACAGTCCCAGATATTTGGAAAACAGCGCAGGTCTCCCCATTACTAAAAAAAGTTAGTCTTGACTCGACTCTGAAGTTTAATTTCCGACCTGTTAGCGGTTTGCCCTTCGTATCAAAAATTGCAGAAAGAGCGGTGGTGTCGCAATTTCTCCCCTATATAAACGAACATCATCCCTTGCCAACCAACGAATCTGGATATCGAAAATTTCATAGCACAGAAACAGCACTGATTAAAGTCCAATCAGATATTCTTATAAACATGGATAAGAAAAAAGTGACATTTCTAGTACTTCTAGATCTCAGCTCCGCCTTCGACACCGTTGACCACGATCGCCTTCTGCGTGTGTTCGAATCTGACCTGGGAATTTGCGGCACATGTCTACGGTGGTTCTCATCCTTCCTCCGGGGGCGCCGCCAATACGTAACAACTCTCGGTTCCAATTCCAGAGAACACGTATTGGAATACGGCTTCCCCCAGGGTGCATGCTTATCCTGTCACTATTTCAGTAATTTCGGGCGGGGTCTATTTACTATCATTGAGAACCACTTGCCAATCGCCTTACATGGATATGCTGATGACAAACAAACATACCATGCGTTTCAGCCATCAAGTGAATCCAACGAAACAGATGCATTACAAGCCCTCCAGAGATGTATTGCAGATATACGTAGGTGGTTTATTGTAAACAAACTTAAAATAAACGATGATAAAACCGAGTTTATAATACTGGGAACACCTCAACAACTCTCTAAAGTATCTACACAATACCTAAACGTTGGTAACTTTAAAATACGCCCTGCAAAATTTGTAAAGAACCTCGGCACATGGATCGATCCAAATCTCACCATGGGAAAATTCATATCCAAAACTTGTAATGCCGCGTTCTTCCACATCCATAACATTCGCCGTATCATCAACTTTCTTGACCAAAAGTCCGCTAAAACAGTTATACATTCACTTATTTCAAGTCGGATTGACTACTGTAACGGCCTCCTCTATGGGGTGTCTAGCTACCAACTAGCAAAATTGCAACGTGTGCAAAACTCGGCCGCCCGCCTACTAACTAGGGTTCACAAGTATGACCACATTACGCCGAGTCTCAAAGAATTACATTGGCTACCAGTGCGTAAACGCATTGAGTTTAAATTGCTTCTCCTTGTCCACAAGTCCACCTTAGGTCACGCACCACATTACATATCTGACATGCTTGTCCGGGTCAATCGCAATAACAACACTACAAGGAATTGCTCTACACTCACTTTCGTTGAGCCGCGATTCAACTGTCAAACCCTAGGGCGCCGGGCATTCCCAGTAGCCGCCCCACGACTCTGGAACAAACTCCCAAAAGATATCCGCTCGATTTCCGACACCACAATTTTTAAACAGCGACTCAAAACACATCTTTTTAAAATTGCATATAATTAAACTCCAAAACATGAACTCTCTAATTATTTTATTCCAACTCTAGATATTCGATCAACTCTCCAAAAACTGTAAACTTCTTTTAATTTGTTCTTCATGCGTTTTTTAGTGTTTGTGTCCATTTTATTACCCCATTGCTCGTTTTTATTGTTTCAGTACGTCCGTCAACTACACTTTTTAACTATGCTAATTAATTTTTTTATTACATATTTTTTACTGTACGTTTCATTTACGGCGAGTATATTTATCAATTTGTACTGTATGTTCCACTTTTTAACGATTGTAATAACTTTTAGTCATTTCGAACTGCACGTTTTATCATTAGTGACGACTATAATTTTTTAATTTCTGTACTACTTGCACTGCTAGTTTTAATGTTATATTGCTTGTGACGTAAGCGCCTTAGCATACTTCTATTGTTGTAAATTCGGCGCTATACAAATGCATCATTATTATATTATTATTATAGGATATATAACTTAAGACTGCCTGTTCAATAGAAGTGGATTAGGTGGGATAGTGAATGTCAGGGACAAGTGGCTGAACTGGTTAGCGCTTCTGATGAGGCCTGATAGGCTGAAACGCTTTGTGAAACTGGTTCAACCCCCGGTGACGTGCTTTCTCATTTTTTTTGCATTTCTGAACAAAACCATAATATTACAGCATATTAGAGAGCTGGGCGATGTCATCCGCAAAGTCGGTGATGGTAACTGTATGAGCGGGATATCTGCTGCTTCTGCGTTCTTGTAGTGTGCATTCACCCTTTGTGGCGGTAATACAATATACAATTATGAATAGTAATGGCGCCAATGTGTCACCTTGCAGTATACCAGCTAGGATTGAGAAGAACTCAGTTTCAACATCTGGTGAGAGTACCTGAGCTACTGTGTCACAATATAATAATCCAATGCCAGTGACATTGGAATTCCTTCTGGTATTCAGTAAATTCTCATGATTTCTTGATGGCTGGATTCGAATAATATATACAGATATAGAAGATATATAGGGTAAAGAGAGCTTAAAATAATTACGTTTAATTAATAGATACAACAAAAAGATAAATTAAAAAGTAAAAATAAATGTAGTGTTATAATGTGCTATATTTCCACTTCAAGTATGTAATTTTATTAGAAAAATTAAAGAAAGACTATTTATTAAAATTTTTTATATTAATTATCTTCAAAAAACGATTAATTAATATTTTGATATGTTCATTAATATTTAATTTATACATTAATTAGTTCATAATCAATTTCGTTCCAGTCGTAACTCGGGTTATTTGTTGCTGAGTTATATGCTGTCGTCTCCAACAAACCTAACTATTTACCAATCAATCAATCAATATGGTTTTTAATCATTCCTTTTTTTAATTTACTTTATTGCACGCACACCAAAGTTGTATTTATACAATAATTAATTAAGAAAATTTATGGTACAGGGTGTAAGGGTAGGGGAGAGGTAAGGACACAGAGACTAGCTAATAGCAAAGCTAGTTAGCCCACTATCCTGGCTATTACAGTACGTAGGATAGCCAGGATAGTAGGGGATTAGAAAAATTTAAGTACTTAAGTTGTGTGTAACATTGAGAGATTAAATAATTAATGAAATTTTAATATAAAATAATTAAAATATTTGACCTAAAATTACCTGTAGATGTTCTAATAGGGTTTTCAGATTGGATACTGTAATCTTGTTCCAGAATAGTTTCTGGGATGCGGCTTGTAATACTTCGAGTTGATAGACCCATGCTTAGCTGACTCAACCTCGGGGCGTTAACTTTCGGAAGCGGACGTCCTGAAAAACCTAAACGTTGTCAATTAAATGCAATAAACAATAAGAAGTAAGTAAGAAGTAGTTAAATATTAATCAAATTTATTAAAAAAGTCAATTTATTGCACATGATTGATGATGGGCCTGGTGGATTATTGAGATTATGTTTTGGTTATCTACCAGCCACTGTGCTCACGGATCACTCAACATAATAAATAATAGGAGAAGGTTTACACTTTCGGAGATTTAGACAACTGGCGGTAGACTGAAGAATTGCAGGTGGTGCAGTGCTATCGCTATCTGAAAACCATTACATGAGAAATATAATATTGTATGAAAAGTGGATGAAAAAAGGAGATAAAAAACTATAATAATTATAAATACTTACCGAGTTTGGGGGGACAGGTTGTTATAAATTCGATTGCCATGACAACCATATGTCGTTGAAATAAGGCGATGAGAAGAATAAATAAACCGCAGACTGACAGACCCGCCAACAAACAGATGAGTTCAAATTCAGTTAAATCCATTGCGTTATTCAGAGTCAGACACACAGCCCAATTAATATTTGATAATATAATTAATAATTAAATGGTTAACTAATACAGTAACTACTGTATTAAAAGTATTTAAAGTAAATTTATAAAGTATTTACATGCTTCTATGTACCTGGTGCTCCACTACCCTACAGCCGAAACTTGGCTACAGTTCCCAAAAGCGAACTATATATCCTTTGGAAGCATGTCATATCCACGTATCTCATAGCAACCGTATCTCATAGCAAACTCTTCCATAAATTAAGACTAGGTTTACTAGGCTAATTAAGTTTGCTAGGCTACTGTAGAATCTTAAAGTATATCAAAGGATATAACTGGCTGACTGACTGGACTACCACTGTACCGTGCATACTGCACATTTATCATTATTAATTATTAATTGTTGTATATTATTATATTGAATCCTACATATGTGTGTGTGTGTATCAGAGTTAATTAGATTGAAATGGCGACTCCATCTCAGCTTAGAAGGCTGGCCGAAAAAAATTCTGCAGATACCCGGAGGAATACGATCTCCAGCAGCCACGTGGCTAGTGGGAAATCGGCCGAGAAAAAGTCAGTAAGGCCACAAAGACGGGTTCAAAAAGTTATGGATCCCGTGCAGACGGTTTAAAGGAGATTGAGCTGGGGTGTTCTGGCACGGACTGCGATGTCTCTATGGTTTGCATTCTCAATGCCGATACTGACACAGACATACGGTTTGGTTCTTTTATCTTCTATTGCGGTTGCTGTGTGGGAGAGCGCTTCCAATCAGCAAAGGAGGACAGGCAAGAGACTAGATGAGAAGTTCAGCGAACTGATGAAAAAAAATAACCACGAATAAAAGGCTTATAGACTCTACTGCGAAACAACTCCGTAGCGACTTTGAGGATCAAACAGAATGTGTAAAGCGTGTGCTGATGGAATTGACTTGAACAAACTGAATCTCTTTCCTTGGATAAGGACGAAAGTGAATGGAACGTGGTGTCATATGCTGGCAGGGTCAAAGGTGGTAAACATCAGACAAACAACATGGCAGTAATGGTTAAGTAAAGGTAAAGGTTAATCTCCTACAAATAAATTTATTGGTAATTAAATTGGTTACAACAAGTCACAACAGCTCGAACATTCTACAACAGATCTGGTGCTAGAGCTAGAGATACAAGTGTTGACACTGGCGTAACCTCTGAAGTGATGTCATCCACTATTAATCTTGAACAATGACTTTTCAATGGGCCTACTGTAAGCTCAGCTGAGGGAGTTGGAGTTCCTAGGCCCACTAACACTTGTAGTGGTAATCTACTCAGTGTGGGATTGTTCAATGCTCGTTCTATTAACCAGAAGGCCGCAATAATTAAGGACCATATAGTTGACATGAATATGGACATTTTGGAAGTTACTGAAACATGGTTGAAAGGGACTGTGGCAGATGACATTAGTCATAGGGGAGATTGCACCAAATGGGTACAAACTGAGACACTCACCAAGAACACACACCACTGGAGGTGGAGTTGGTTGTGTTTATAATACTACACTTAAAATGAACATTATGCGGAGACAAGTGGTGTCCACCAGCAAACTGATATTTTTTTTTTTTTTAAACTGGTAGTGTGTATATTAGAACAACTTAGCAGGCATATTAATTAAATTTACAATATTGATTATAGTGTATAGGAATACGTACGCCTATATCCAGTTGCTGGGTAATATATAAAAATATTAACGTTCTCATATTGCAATTTGCAATGTTACAAACCGGTAAATGTGTAATTAATTAATATAGATTGGTAAACGACAATACTAACATTACAAATTAATATTACTTAACAGTTAACTAAGATTGAGGTACTAATGCATCCCTGCTAGGGTTAGAAAAGTTATATAAAATGCTATAAAACGCAAATTCATCTCTTCAGTTTAGACGTTCATGAGACCTTCCACTCTACAAGTATTTTCAAGAATACTTTTGAAATTATTATATTTCCAATAAAAAAAAAATTTAGTTGAATCTACCAGTGCCTGAGATGAACTGTCCAAGTTCCTCTACAAGCTTAGGTTGTTTAGAAAGTGGTACACCACGGCCCTGTAGAAAAGCTTCGATGTTTGTGGTTATTCCAGCTGATTGTAGCTCATCAAATAGTTTTTGCCGATGGGTGGAATAGGAAGGGCAGTGAAGAAGGTAGTGCTGGGCGTCCTCAGTTACGCCACAGCCGCCGCAAGCTGGAGATTCACTGAGGTGTCGACTTACCATGTCAGCACCTAAGTTACTACATCCAAGCCGCATTTGGCATAGGCGTACCTGTGTAATTCTAGACCCGAGGTGCGTATATGGATTTATAGTAGGTGAAGAAAATAACCTAGATCGAAACAGTGTGATCGGGAGTTGGCGTATTGCGATTGGTAGGGAGTTCCACTTTCTGATCGTTGCGGGAAAAAATGATTTATTGTATAGTTCTTTCCGCGTCGGTATCAACGAGATGTCAATCGCATTGCGCAATGGGTATCTGTATTGACTGGCCTCGCCAACTGATGGTGGCAGCAGTCGTGACAGGTAGCCAGGGGCAAGGCCATTCACAATCTTGTAGAAATACAATAGGCAGTTGGCATTTCTACGATCTGATAATTTTTGTATGCCACACTCGTCATACAATTTATAATGAGATGTACCACGTGGTGCCCCAGTGGCCGTTCTCAAAATATCCAACTCAATCTGGTCCAGCAATTCTGAATTTTCGTCAGAGATACCGGACCAGACAGGGCTGGCGTATTCTAGTGTTGGTCTAATGAAACATTTGTATATTTGTATAATAGATTTTTTTGGGATGAGATATTTCGATTTCTTTAATGCCGCAACTGACATTGAGACTCTACTGATAATCGTATGAATGTGATCTGTAAAGTTAAAAGTGGATGAGAAGGTGACACCTACATGTTTGTGAGACTCTACCATAGGTAGGGCAGTATTATTGTAATAGACTGGCAAAGTCTGGTATGGGATACTACCAGCCATTGTCATTACTACTGTTTTGGATGGGTTAATTGTAACAAGCCATTTAAGTGCCCACTCATGAAGTGAACAGAGGTCTGTGTTTATAAAATGGGCCCTAACTGAAGGATGCTGTAATCGAGTGTACAATGACGTATCATCTGCAAAAAGTGATGCCGTGGATTTCAATACATCGATTAAATCATCGATATAAATAAGGAATAGCAGCGGACCCAAGATGCTGCCTTGCGGCACGCCTGCTAAAATAAGCATATATACAGATGCAACGCCATCGAGTACAACCCGCTGGTAACGTCCCGACAGGTAACTTGCAAACCAACCTAGCAACCTCCCACGAATCCCAATTCGTTCTAGCTTGTGCAATAGGCCTTGATGCCATACACGGTCAAACGCTTTCGATATATCACAGAAAATAATCTGTGACACATCGCCGTCGTCCCATGCACGGCACCAGTCATCGTAAAGTTGTAGTAAACGGTACACACAACCATCTCCAGATATAAAACCAGACTGATGTTCAGAAAGTTTATTACGTAGAAATTCCCAGAGATGTTTACGAACGACAGTTTCAAATACCTTGGATAAAATGCAGAGCAATGAAATTGGCCGATAGTTGGAGCAATAGTATGTTTCGTTCTTCTTAAAGACTGGGCTTACGTTAGAGTATTTCCAATGGGAGGGAAATGTTGATGTTAGTAATGAGATATTAAATAACACTGTTAGCAATGAGGATATACTTGTACGTATAGCTTTGATTACCTTGGGGCCAATGCCGTCTGGACCAGACGCTTTATCAGATGACAAACTAGTTAGTGATTCCAGAACGTCTTCCTCACTAATTGTTATATTTTCTAAGATGGTAATATTTTCATTTTCATAGTCCAGTATAGGCAGAGGGTTCAATGGAGATGGTAGTTTTGTTTGATCAATAAAGAAGTTATTTAAGAGTTCAGCTTTTGCACTAGCCTCAACAAGACATGTATTGTTTTCAATTAGGAATGGTATACTAGTAACTTTTGTTTTCCCAAGGGTATTCTTTGCGAAAGAATACCACTCTTTTTGTGTCATTTGACCACTAGTACTTAGCTTATCATACATTTTACGATTGTATGCATTTTTTGCAATCCGCACTTGTTGAATAACATGATTTCTAAGTCTGCGATATTCGTTCCACTCCATTGAATCATCTTGCGTTTTTAATGCTTTTTTATGGCATTTCTCACGTTTTCTAAAAAGTTGACGCAGAAATGGTGTGATCCATTTAGGATCGGTTGATCGTGATTTTACTACTTTATTAGGTATAAACTTGTTAATTCCCTCCTTAAGGCAATCATTTAATTTTTGTGCTATTTCGTTAGGATCTCTACTGTCTATAGCCGAAGTAAAGTCGTAACCCGAAATAAATAATGAAAAACTTTCCCAATTTGCTTTATCAAAATCAAATATGGATCTTATGTAAATCTTATTATCAAATATGGAGGTTTAATTTCACAATTAATTGTTATATAAACAGGTTTGTGATCTGAAATGAAACCTCCATCATCATACTGCAGGAGAGGGTGGGTGCCATAGTCCAGAGTTAGTGCAGGTTTGTCAGAGAACACCAAGTCTAAGCAGGTGTTGCTAATGGGACGAGTTACTTCATGAAT
Source organism: Nemertoderma westbladi (assembly GCA_032718475.1). Lineage (NCBI taxonomy): Eukaryota > Metazoa > Xenacoelomorpha > Nemertodermatida > Nemertodermatidae > Nemertoderma > Nemertoderma westbladi. Next base: position 69,485 of record JAUCBJ010007156.1, read on the forward strand.
GTATTGTGTAAATCCTGTTTGTGCAGCAAATTGCTGGACTGGTAGAGAATCACCAGATAAACAATTACTATTAAAATCGCCTGATAGGACAATACAATCGTAATTATTTGATTTTCTTATATCTTCAATTACCTCTGACAGTTTCCCCCAAAACGATGATAACGGCGTTGATGGCACATAAACAGAAATAACCAAAAATTTTAACTTGCAATGTCTATGAAAATAGCATCCATGGTGCTATTCTCGAACGATATCCTCCGTTTGTGAGGGATACTTTCCTTAATCAGTACCCCCACACCTCTGATATTACTCTGACAAACTGATATTACTAGGTGACTTCAATTTTCATGTAGATGACAAATGTGATAAAGATGCCATTGCGTTTTCAGAATTGACTGGTTGTTTTGGATTGTAACATCCCATAAAGGAACCAACACATTTGAAAGGTCATACTCTGGACTTATTATTTACACACGCAGATGACACAGTGAAAATTAGAGATATATTAGTGCGTGACATTGGTCTATCATTTTCTTATTAGCTTTAAAATCAACATGCAAAGCCACCGTGTCCAAATGTTAATGTTTCATACAGTAAACTAAATCAATTAACCTTCTTAACTTTGTTAATGATATAGAAAATTTTTAATTATCCCAAACTCCCAGTTCTGACATCGATGAGTTAGTGAATCAATATACGGCCACTTGAACGACGCCTATGTCGACTTGAACGTCGAAAGTTTAGGAAATCCAAACTAAAGGTAGACCACATCGCATATAAGGACCAGTGTCAGGTTGTGTCCGATACCATAAACCTTGCAAAAGAACAATACTACAGGCGCATTATCGATACAAATAAGGGTGACCAAAAGACTTTATTCTCTGTAGTCAACAAGGTATTATATCGGTAGCAAAGAGATTGCCTACCAAGCTATGACATTGTAGAAGAACTGGCTAATCGGTTTGCGCTCTATTTTGATAATAAAAAACGAATAATTAACGATGATTTGTTGTCCGAGGTCGGCGTCACCAACGCTATCTCCTCCGGTGTTGGCATCACAAATGCAGTGTCCTCCGGTATCGGTATCACCAACGCGGTCTCCTCCAGTGTCGGCATCGCTGGCGCTGTCTCCTCCAGTGTCGGCGTTACCAGTGTGGTTTCCTCCGGTGTCGGCGTCACCAGCGCTGTCTCCCCCGGGTGTAAGCGTCACCAGCGCGGTCTCCCCTGGTGTCAGCGTCACCAGCGCTGTCTCCCCCGGTGTTGGCGTCACCAGCGCAGTCTCCTCCGGCGTTGATGTCACCAACGTGTGTCACCAGCGATTCTTGATTTTCTTTGCAATTATAATGTATTTTATTTTATTATAATTGAGTTATTTTATTCATTGTATTTGTATGTGCTAAGCGATTCTTGATTTTATTTGTAATTAATTATAATGTATTTTATTTTATTATAATTTAGTTATTTTATCCTTGTTCAGTTGTCGCTATATGTTCAGTGTCGTGCTGTATGATGTCATATGTTTTCTAAGCGCCTTGATCTCCTGTACCTTTGTAAAGTCGCTTTATAAATTATTATTATTTTTATTATTTATTATTAAGACAAACCAATATAGACAGAAATATAATTAATGCTTTAGAATCATATGCGCTGAATCCTGAAATATTGGTACTGGTTGTGGCTCACACGTAAAAAACGGATGTACATTTTAAGGATTTTAAGCACTTAATTACTTACACAATGACAAAAAGACTACAATTTAGAAAAACTGCAATGTGTTAGGCGTGAAAAGACAGTGAGTGAAAATAATATTTGTAGTATATTTGCGCCGCCGTATGATAGGTAAGAAAAAATATAACGAATAATAATAAAATAAATGGACAGTCTAAATGGACATCTATTTGAATGAAATGTAAAACATTTAAAAAAATTTGCAGAATACATTTTTAATAAAAAAGCTTTTATGACGGAAAATAGATAAAAACCTGCGAATGAATTTCAAGTGCAAAGATTAGAGCATGGAGGGGAGAGGCTTAGCTTATTCACAGTTCAATTGGCTGAATTTCTTAAAATCCACTTCACTGGCATTCCTCGCTGCCCCATAGTAATTGTAGGGGGTCCGGGGAGGGGGGTTAGTAAGTAGGGTGGATGGATGCCACCGCAATCTACCCATACAGTGCAGGACTACCGCAGTAGCCAGGCCCATCATCTACGATCACTAAAGTGTAATCCAAGATTTACTTTTTAGATAAAAAGTTCGCCCCAAGTGCAATTGAGTGACCCGCGGTGATGGGATGGAGGCTTTTCCATCCAGTTTAGGCTTCTTGTATTTAAGAAGTTTAATTTATGGAAGCGACACACGCGGTAATCCATTAGTTTAAACTCTCTAAGGAGGGAATCTTTCACTCTGGAATATCAGTTTATTTCTGTGGACATATTGTTTATCTTAGCCAGCCAATAAAGTGAGGTGCTGTACTACTACTGTAAAGAACTCGATCAATACGACTTGTCCGGTATATCTTGCTATCTCAAGTTACACGCGTTCGTTATTTATTAACAGATAGTATAGGCCTAGATATATCGTCCACCCACCCCACTAGAATTCATCGCCAATACCTACAGGTCGCTCGGTCAGACAAGTAATCCTCAATACATAAATCAACACCAGACTCTTAACTGACCACAACGCACAGTGCAGGGTGATACTTGGCTTTGCCAATTCTCGTAACTATCGAGACATACTAGCCTAGCGAACAATAAATCGTTTGTTAAGGCGTGTACATTAATAATGACAATGATCTAGAGATCTGGATTCATCTGAAGTAAGAGTCCAGCAGGGACTAACACATAGCCCCACAGACTCTACTGTTGTCCTCAATAAAGTTACCATCAAAGAATAATGTCTGATTCCAGGTGATATTTATGATTAATAATATGGATTCGTAAAAAGAAAGCGAATTGACAGAATTAATAAAATTGATTAATCTGAATTAATAAAAAATAAAAAATATATTTGGCTATAATTTATCCAAATTTAAATTAAGTAATAAAAAAATAAAAAATCAGTTTATATTTGAATTAAATAATTATACTACAGTAATTACTTTAAATCTTATATATTATTTAATTGGTAAAAACATAGTTCAATTCCAACATTTATTTTTTATAAAACAATAATATTTTGCGTCAATTTCTTTCAGAAAAACTCCGTGTATTAATATTTGTATTACATAATTAATACGGAAACCGAGGCAGCCGAAACGGAGGCGATCGAATAACCAGTGATCAATTTAAACGCCAACTCGGGACACTCGATAAAAATCGTTACATTAATTTATTTTAGTCGAATATTTTACCAATACTGGGAATACTGCATCGAAGTATAATCAATAAATTTTATAATTAAATTAAGCTTAGGTATTCTGAGACATATGAATAGCGGAGCAGTTTTACTAGGTAGTACCGGTAGAGTGCCGAACTTTGAGTTTCACTAGGTAGTACTGGTAGAGTGCCGAACTTTGAGTTTCACTAGGTAGTACTGGTAGAGTGCCGCACTTTGTTTGTTTTACTAGGTAGTACTGGTAGAGTGCCGACCTTTGAGTTTCACTGGGTAGTACTGGTAGAGTGCCGCACTTTGTTTGTTTTACTAGGTAGTACTGGTAGAGTGCCGCACTTTGTTTGTTTTACTAGGTAGTACTGGTAGAGTGCCGAACTTTGAGTTTCACTAGGTAGTACTGGTAGAGTGCCGCACTTTGTTTGTTTTACTAGGTAGTACTGGTAGATTGCCGAACTTTGAGTTTCACTAGGTAGTACTGGTAGAGTGCCGCACTTTGTTTGTTTTACTAGGTAGTACTGGTAGAGTGCCGCACTTTGTTTGTTTTACTAGGTAGTACCGGTAGAGTGCCGAACTTTGTTTGTTTTACTAGGTAGTACTGGTAGAGTGCCGGACTTTGTTTGTTTTACTAGGTAGTACTGGTAGAGTGCCGAACTTTGAGTTTTACTAGGTAGTACTGGTAGAGTGCCGCACTTTGTTTGTTTTACTAGGTAGTACTGGTAGAGTGCCGGACTTTGTTTGTTTTACTAGGTAGTACCGGTAGAGTGCCGAACTTTGAGTTTCACTAGGTAGTACTGGTAGAGTGCCGAACTTTGAGTTTCACTAGGTAGTACTGGTAGAGTGCCTCACTTTTTTTGTTTTACTAGGTAGTACTGGTAGATTGCCGAACTTTGAGTTTTACTAGGTAGTACTGGTAGAGTGCCGCACTTTGTTTGTTTTACTAGGTAGTACTGGTAGAGTGCCGCACTTTGTTTGTTTTACTAGGTAGTACCGGTAGAGTGCCGAACTTTGTTTGTTTTACTGGGTAGTACTGGTAGAGTGCCGGACTTTGTTTGTTTTACTAGGTAGTACTGGTAGAGCGCCGAACTTTGAGTTTTACTAGGTAGTACTGGTAGATTGCCGCACTTTGTTTGTTTTACTAGGTAGTACCGGTAGAGTGCCGCACTTTGTTTGTTTTACTAGGTTGTAAGGGTCCAGTAGTATACCGCTTACCAGATCCTAGTAACGATGTATCTTACTATGAGACTCTAGTAATGTATACGGGCTTGTACAGTATCTGACAACAAATCCCAGTCCAGGATATCTAAACAAACAGATACAATACACAAACGACTACTGGCGAGGAACAGAGCCTTGTATCTATTCTATGTACGTGAGCGGGTCTAATGCCTACGTACTAGACAGAAGGATACCTGTCCTCTAACCGGTGAGGCAGATGTACAGTTACAGTAACAGACCAAACTCACGGGAAAACAATCCCCGCGCAGCGAATCCTAACTATCACTGACAGTCCTAAATACAGTAACTTGCCGCGGTGTGATTTATATGGTTTATATACGAACTAGGTGGTTAACAGACCTAGTGTAACAATGCTGATTACCCCTGTCTAAATCAGCCTAAAAGGTCGTGCCTAAATGTAACGATAACTGATCCCCCTGTACGAAATCAGTCTAAAGGGTCAGGCCTAAATGTAACAATAACTGCTGGACAGAAATCAACAGTTTAATAACGAAAGTGAAATACTCCTTATCGCCGCAACTAAATCAGATCCTAATTTTACAAATACAGATAATTTCCACCTAAAGTAATGTATAGTGCGCTATAGCTAGTAGAACTTTAAGGGCAATATGTTTTAGGGCGTGTGTGTGTGGGTGTGTTACAAATAAAACAATTTCGTGTAATTCCTTTTACTAGGTTTTAGTGATTTTCTGACTAAATGATACCGTGCGCTAGCTACTAAAATAAACTAGTCGCGTTTGTAGAACTTTATACTCACGAATGACGTCAAAGCTCTCTCCTTCCTATCCACAACCCAATGGGCAACCACAGTGTTAGTAACTACACCCGTGATCGGCACTAATACCAGATTCTGGTTGTAAGATAAGAATAGGGGTTAATCGCTACCGTACGTTAGCTGATCTGGTATACTAATTTAATTCTAGAACTTTGTTGCTGCGGTAGTTAGCAGCAATACCTATCAGTACGTGGCAAGGCGCGGTAGGATATTAATAAACCTCCCTAGGCCAAGCAGTGTGCCGGTAGCAGAAATACTCCTTGCCTGATCAAATAGCTAACTCCAGACAGGGGGGGGGGGGGGGGGGTACTAATGTACGTTCTACAAAGCGAACCGGTACCAAACAGTCAGTGCTATGAATCACTAAATTATGGAACATATGCTGTCCGTACCTAATATGTACTCGCGTACTGACGAATGGCAATAGTTCGCACCTGTAGGAAGTACAGGTTAACCCAGGGGTTCGTAGGACTGACAAAGGGGGGGGGGGGGTGTCTGGATATAATTATTTGATCCTAAATTTGCGGCGTCCAGTACGGTGTCACGCTTACCCTGATCTATAGGTCTTACGGCGGGCAAGGGCGTCGAACAAAGTCTTACCTTCTCACAAAGCGGGCGCTGCATAGCAAGTGGAGTATTTCGAAGGGGCAAAGGGGGTGCGCGGTCAATCCAATGTGGGCGCTAGCGTGTTGTGGACATCTCTTCCCTGCGTTGCTTACGGCCTAACGGTCTAGGCTGCCATCTCCCTGATGTTTGGCTGTCCCAAAGTTGGACCAAAAGAAAACATGTCAGGAATTTGCAGTATATTTACAGTTTTACAAAGGGATTTATCAAATAAAGTTTCAACAAGAAACCGAAATAAACTAATAACAATTTAGGAATTTGCAAGAGTAAGGTGGTGTTATACATAGTATAAGGGTAAGTGATAACCGAAGGCAAACCGGCCTTTTTATACTAGAAATTGCACATGGAAACTAAACAGAATTTTCCACAGCTTCACATTTGAGCATTAAAGTGCTTCGTGCCCTATGATTGGCCCAGCTCATCGTTCAACGCAGTCCGGCCCTTACACTAATCTGGGACATGGAATCCTAACAGAATTTTCCACTGCCTCACATTTGAGCAATAAGATAATTTATGCCCTATGATTGGCCTGGCTCATCATTCGCTACGCTGTACGCTTCTCATTGGCCTACCAATTAGCACCACACGAAAATAAATGGCCCCAAAATACAAATTTCCCGACTGGGATTCGAACTCGTAACCTATGTAATGTAACCAACGCCTTAACCATCTGACCACTACGCCACGAGAGTACCTAAGGGTTTTATGTGTACAAATATGAATAGGCATATTACATTACTGTAGCTCAATCAAAATACGTCGGATTTTCGAAAGTTTTTACGTTAAAGTTAAACTACAAATGCTATCTTATAGTGAAATAATTCATCACCGCTCCATGAAAACAGTAAGTAAGGCTGTTTTCACCAATCGAAATATAAAATATTTACAAACTATTTCTAAATTTACTGGTAGGGCCTAAAATATAAAATATAATCACTATCTAATTATTGCATACTTAATATTGCAGATACGGCGTAAATACAATCGATCGTACATACAAATACAAATTTACGAATTAACTTTAGTGCCTAAAATACAAAAAAGGCTTTCGGTTATCAAGGTAAGCAAATTAAACAAATCAGAACAAATAAATCAAACAAATCAAACAAATAAATCAAACTCTTTCGATAAATCTTTATATATTGTAAATATACATAATAAACCTTCACCAAATTAAATCAGTCCAAATATAATATAAACATAATGCGCTAATAACTTTCAATAATGTCCTCCTGACGATCTGAAAAGTTCGTCCTGCTGGTCTGGATATCTTCTCCTGAGCACCAATTGCTAACGGTAGGCTCGCAAGCCTTCCTTTCCATATCTCGCTCCTCCAAACCCAACATTCAAACATAATGTCCAATATAAATATCCAAATAAAATATCCAAATAAAATATCCAAATATAATATCCAAATATAATATCCAAATCGGTAGGCTCGCAAGCCTTCCTTCCACTCGCTTCCTATTCCTTCGCTGAGCGGGCTCGTCCACGTCCTCTAGTGCGATTGGGGGGTGGTCGAGGTCGAACTGGGCTCGGACTTCGGCGTCGAGTCGTCGGTGGTTCCAAAACGCTAGGAAAGGGGACGACGGGAGTTTCGCACATCCGTCGTGCGCTCAATCCTCTAAATCCTCGTCCGATTCCAACTGTCGACTTAACATCGGATCGAGTTTCTACAACGCTAGGAGGAAGTCGAAAAGGTAGGACTGTTCCGTCCGTTGACACCTCGCTCTCTGACGTCGTTTGAATCCTAATGGGTTCAGTCAAAGCGTATCCTGTCCCTCCGCGTGGTTCTCTAGCAAGGGAAACCGTGCCCCGAGTCATCCGGATTTGCGACTTCGATGTCGTCCTCTCGGCGACATTCACTATCTTCTTAATCTCTTGTCCGGCCTTCTGGGCTTTGAGTATACGAAATTGCTGATCATCCTGTGGGTGACGCGTCTTCTCCGCTAACGGCGTGGCCTTGAAGCCAGTCTCACGCAAAACGTCGGTCTCGTCCAGAATGCACGAGGTTACGCGTTTGTGATAAAATGCGCTCCGGTATGCCCAAGCTATCGAATGCCAGGCTCCTCGATTCCGCTGTTCAACTCGCAGTTTATCGAATTCTCCGGCGGTAATCTTGTTCACCACAGTTTGAAAGTTCCAAGTATTCTTGTTGTCCGGGTGCACTTGTAAGAAATAGTCCCGCACAACTTTGAATCCACTGTCCAACGGCAATATATCCAATACCTCCAACAATTCATCGTACTGAGGCATAGCCGATACATATCCTTCCTTTGACATTATGAGAGGGTTTACGGCCCAAAATCCCAAATGTGCTCTCATAGGGAAGCGGCGTCGCTGCGTCGATACATGCTCGTCTGCTAGATCCTCCCAATGGTCGAATAATTGTCGAACGATTTTAACTGACATGTGAGTAGTAGAGGAAGAGGTGACCCCAGCATAGTCCTCCCTAGCCTGGGCTACGGGCCACATCTCGGAGGCAATTAAAAAATGCCAAATTCCGGTGCTAAATTGTGGTGTTTAATGACCATCTGTCACCAACAGTATTCTTGCCTTCAGCCAATCGCTGCGTATCACCTACGCGTAGCCTAACCTCGCGATGCCCGCCTTACTCGACAACTGTTACCACCCGCGAGTATTGATTCGCGTCGTTGCATCAACCAACCATCTCATATTCATCTTCGCGCGT
>JAUCBJ010007157.1:0-14908 GCA_032718475.1 Nemertoderma westbladi
TGGTGGGGGTTGGTGGTGAGAGGGGTGGAGGGTGGTGGGGGTGGGGTGGGTGGTGGGGGTTGGTGGTGAGAGGCGTGGTGGGGGTTGGGGGTTGGTGGTGGGAGGGGTGAGGGGTGAGGGGTGAGGGGTGAGGCTGGTGTGGGGTGGGTGGGGGGGAGGGGTGGAGGGTTGTCAGAAGTGGGTGTTGGGGGTGGGTGGTGAGAGGGGTGGTGGGGGTTAGGGGTTGGTGGTGGCAGGGGTGAGGGTGGTGGGGGTTGGGAGTGGGATGGGTGGAGGGTGGTGGGGGTTGGTGGTGGCAGGGTTGGTGAGGGTTGGGGGTTGGTGGTGGGAAGGGTGGGAGGGGTGGGTGGGGGTGGGTGGTGGGGGTTGGTGGTGGGAGGGGTGATGGTGGTGTGGGGTGGATGGTGGGAGTGGTGGAGGGTGGTGTGGGGTGGGTGGTGGGAGGGGTAGAGGGTGGTGTGGGTTGGTTGGGGTGAAAGGGGTGGAGGGTGGTTGGGGTTGGTGGTGGGTGATGGGGGTTGGGGGTTGGTGGTGGGGGTTGGTGGTGGGAGGGGGGAGGGTGGTGTGGGGTGCATGGTGGGAGTGGTGGAGGGTGGTGTGGGGTGGGTGGAGTCTGTGACTTTGGGCACTCTTTGATGTATAGACCTCAAAGCTATACCGTACTGAATAATGATTGGTTTACGCCATCTAGTTGTTCGATAATTAGTCCATCACTTTACACGAAATACGATTGGTTACAGATTGGCGTATGCCCCCTAGCGGATAACAATCCCGCACACACCTATCTGTATGAGATCGCCATAGAAACCGGTATGAAATACAACTCTGGAACTAAATCCCGAGTATTTTGCATCATATATGGGGAGGACGGGGATTCTGGAATGCATTATCTACGCGACCCAAAGAGACCTAATTTCTGCACCAATCAAGTGAACCTGTTCTTGCTATCCACGGAAAGGTGAGTTAACATAAGTTATCGACCAAAATAAAAACGTTATCCCAAAACTTATTTAATATATTTCCTCAAATATAATAAATACATTCATCTCCAATTTAATAAACTCTTTAAAAAACAATTAACAAAGCCTCGGTATTATTAGATCGATTATTATAGTTGATAACAAAACGTTTGTATGTCGCATTGAAACCTTTTCTACTATAGAAACAACATTCTTCCAAGTTGTTTTAGTGATTTAAACTCTTTTTCGCTTTATATATATGAAATTAACGATGGAATATCATTATTCGTATATTATAGGCTTTTCCGTATTTGTTTTCTTCACGTCTCTAGGCCACTGGGTTCATTGACTTTTATTCGGATATGGCACGATAATTCGGGTAAAACCTACTCTAAAAGTTGGTTCCTCAATTCCGTATCGATACGAGACATCCAGACTGGGGTTAAATCCGTGTTCATGTGCGATCGCTGGTTGGCTGCTGACAGGGAAGACGGGAAGGTTTGTTATCACCTTTATGCTGTGCGGTGTTTGTATACGGGGAATTGAATTATTTTGTAACGGCGCTGGTATTATTTTATCTAATACAGTAATTTTCCCCGATTGACTGAAATTTTTACATTTATTTTTAAAATAACAAAGTAACTTTCTTGTAGCCCTAATCTAAATGTCATCACACATACAATTGTTACCGATATTTGTAATGTTACATCTATCCAATAGTTTTTCTCTACTCAGTATCTCTATAGGCATTCAGTATGTCCTTAGAAAGCCGGTGAAGGTTTATTTGGTTGGAGACCAGAATGAGGAAATTTGTTGCCAATAAATTATCTCTTTTCATTAAGTTTGTACAACATTTATTTTTGTAGGTGGACCGAATTCTGCCCATATCTAGTTACAAGGACCGAATGGGTTTCGATACATTGTTCAGTCAGCAGTCGCGGACTATGATGACTGATGAACATATTTATTTGTCTGTGTTTATGAGACCGGCAAAGAGTCAATTCACAAGAGTTCAAGTTAGTTTTGTACAACGTAGTTATCAAGTTGTATTGGACGTATCAACTTTAATTTTGAAGTTTAACGTTAAAATAGTTTTATATTCTTTGTTGTCTAACTAGTTTTTTTTTATTTCTATTCCTTTCTAGAGGTTAACCTGTTGTCTAGCATTCGTCTGCTTGGAGTTTGGAGTAGCCTGTGCCTATTATACAATGACTTTGGCTGGTAAGGGTTCTGTGAATACCGTGAAACTTGGACCTATACCAATACCCATACAGCAGGTCGGTATTGTAGAATATTATCGTAAAATATATGACAGTTATGTTATACATTATGACAGATATATATTTGTTAGAACTTCTAACTTTCAAACTTGGCTCTTATTATATTGTTTAATATAATTAAATTAATTTAGACATCGACTTCGAATATCAAAAGATACCAAAGATAAGTTTGGCAATCCGAATAATAAATCATTTCACACTAATTAATAATTTTAAATTTTATTATGAACTAATATCTTCGTTCTGGAATTTCAGGTAGTTCTTCGTCGTTATCTTGGGTTTCTTTTTCTTTAATATCGTTAACAACTTCTACATTGTCAGTATTATTAACAACTTCTACATTGTCAGTATCATTAACACACTCCGGGTTATCGCAACTTGTGACTTTGCTGACCTTTGTATATTTAACAGAAGTGCCAACAGCCATTTCTGTTACAGTGGCATCATATGTTATTTCTTTCCCATTGACTCCATATCGTGGATTGGATCTTGTTTTGTTGTCATGGAAACTAAATCCTAAAGTTTCATAACCACCAGAACTTTCATCAAGGACATTAACAATAGCGCCATCTTCATGTCCAGTAGGTGTGTCTGCGACAATATTTGTAGGTATACTACTATTGATATAAGATGTGTTAGTGTTACCCTGGTCTGTTGTGTTGCTTGCTGTAGCCGTATTCCTAGGGCCACTGCTACCTGTACCAGTAACACGACCTTCTGTATCGGATGTTGTGTAGTATTCTACATCTGACACACCGATACCTCGAGCGGTAACATTTTTGCTAATGTTATCGTCAAACATTTCGTAATCATCATTATCAATGGCTCCGCTGTTGCGGCCTAAAGGACTCGGTTGATCTCTGTGATGGCAACGTTTCCTCTTACAAACTACAAAGAAGATAAAGGCAGTTACAACCAACACAATAACTGATCCCGTAACACTGAGTGCTATAGCAACTGTAGTTACATTGCCTCTATTGTCTTTACTTTTGATTTCGTCGGCGGTAGTAATTATTTTTTTATTGACTACCACAGTGACATTCACACTTACGGATTTTATATTCAGGTCACCCGGGATACAATAGACTTCGTACCAATAGATTCCACTGTCACTAAGGCCAACTGTAAACGACAGCGTTGATTGGTCACTGTTAGTAATAACATCGGTACTGTTATCGGAATTTTCTCTAAACCAAGTTATGTTATTGTTTGGCCAACCACTTATAAACTCAGCTTCTAGAACTAGCAGATCGCCTTGTACTAATGAACCAGGATCTCCGGCTCTGTTGATGATAGTTAGATTGGTTGCTAGGTAACTAATCTCCACAGATAATGTGCAATTTTTAGTATCTCTTGAGATAATGTTTTTGGCGTAGCAAATAAATTCATAATTATTTATATAATTCGCATCCATATCTCCTTGATATTCAGTTATTTTAGTTGGGTTGGGAATTTGATATTTAATCATTTCTGTAGTTCCATTTTGTTCGTAAATTGAATCACTATCCTGCTTTGGTAGCCCTGTTGTATCAACCCACTGGAATATGCCCGTATTAGGGTAACCTGTTTCTCTAAGCGAAGGCAACCAATCATTAGCCTTGCACGACATGTAGGGCGATGATTGGTTACTAAGTAAATAACTGTTAACTTTTGGATCGAATTTCAAGTGACAATCTGAATTTCTAGATTCCATTTTCCCATTACATCCGCATTCTAGAATACTGCTGGATGATTGGCACATCGGTAGTGGAATGGTAGAGATTAACTCACCCCAATTCCAATAACATCTGTATTTATAATCCCCACTGTACTCGTAATGATTTATAAGACTATCGATAGTAAAGGTTGCGGTGTTAGCTTCCCTATCCAGTGTTACTGTTCCTCTAGCAGTGTTTGACACAATTGGTGCTATTTGATCTAACCTTAAGAAATTTATTTTCAAACTTTTTATGTTCATATACAATCCAATATCAACCGGTGATGCTGTTCTATTTCCAATCCCACCTACCCACTTTATGCGACTGTCGTAACATTTCAAACGAAGTTTATCGCCGCTCACCAAACAATTTCGTCCGCTTGGTAGAATCTTTACTAAACTGTTTGTGCCGCAAATACGCAGCAATACTAGGAAATAATATTCCAAATAAACATACATTATTTAAATAATGGTGTGATGCGATGAATTTTACATCACCGATTTATGAATTTCAACTATTTACATACTTGTATGTAAAGTGGCACTTACAGTATTCTAATCAGTGTGGTTACTTACGAGAACGAACGTAGTGATTGGAAATATACATACGAGCATCAGATCGAAGTCTAGTAGAGTTGTATGAGACTCACTGTAAACTACATTACAGCGGGGTTGTATGAGACTCACTGTAAACTACATTACAGCGGGGTTGTATGAGACTCACTGTAAACTACATCACAGCGGGGTTGTATGAGACTAACTGTAAACTACATCACAGCGGGGTTGTATGAGACTCACTTTAAACTACATCACAGCGGGGTTGTATGAGACTCACTGTAAACTACATTACAGCGGGGTTGTATGAGACTCACTGTAAACTACATTACAGCGTGGTTGTATGAGACTCACTGTAAACTACATTACAGCGGGGTTGTATGAGACTCACTGTAAACTACATTACAGCGGGGTTGTATGAGACTCACTGTAAACTACACCACAGCGGGGTTGTATGAGACTCACTGTAAACTACACCACAGCGGGGTTGTATGAGACTCACTGTAAACTACATTACAGCGGGGTTGTATGAGACTCACTGTAAACTACATTACAGCGGGGTTGTATGAGACTCACTGTAAACTACATTACAGCGGGGTTGTATGAGACTCACTGTAAACTACATTACAGCGGGGTTGTATGAGACTCACTGTAAACTACATTACAGCGTGGTTGTATGAGACTCAATGTAAACTACATCACAGCGGGGTTGTATGAGACTCACTGTAAACTACATTACAGCGTGGTTGTATGAGACTCACTGTAAACTACATCACAGCGGGATTGTATGAGACTCAATGTAAACTACATTACAGCGTGGTTGTATGAGACTCACTGTAAACTACATCACAGCGGGGTTGTATGAGACTCACTGTAAACTACATTACAGCGGGGTTGTATGAGACTCACTGTAAACTACATTACAGCGGGGTTGTATGAGACTCACTGTAAACTACATTACAGCGGGGTTGTATGAGACTCACTGTAAACTACACCACAGCGGGGTTGTATGAGACTCACTGTAAACTACACCACAGCGGGGTTGTATGAGACTCACTGTAAACTACATTACAGCGGGGTTGTATGAGACTCACTGTAAACTACATTACATCGGGGTTGTATGAGACTCACTGTAAACTACATTACAGCGGGGTTGTATGAGACTCACTGTAAACTACATTACAGCGTGGTTGTATGAGACTCACTGTAAACTACATCACATCGGGGTTGTATGAGACTCACTGTAAACTACATTACAGCGGGGTTGTATGAGACTCACTGTAAACTACATTACAGCGTGGTTGTATGAGACTCACTGTAAACTACATCACAGCGGGGTTGTATGAGACTCACTGTAAACTACATCACAGCGGGGTTGTATGAGACTCACTGTAAACTACATTACAGCGGGGTTGTATGAGACTCACTGTAAACTACATTACAGCGTGGTTGTATGAGACTCACTGTAAACTACATCACAGCGGGGTTGTATGAGACTCACTGTAAACTACATTACAGCGGGGTTGTATGAGACTCACTGTGAACTACATTACAGCGGGGTTGTATGAGACTCACTGTAAACTACATTACAGCGGGGTTGTATGAGACTCACTGTAAACTACACCACAGCGGGGTTGTATGAGACTCACTGTAACCTACATTACAGCGGGGTTGTATGAGACTCACTGTAAACTACATTACAGCGGGGTTGTATGAGACTCACTGTAAACTACATCACAGCGGGGTTGTATGAGACTCACTGTAAACTACATTACAGCGGGGTTGTATGAGACTCACTGTAGACTACATTACAGCGGGGTTGTATGAGACTCACTGTAAACTACATTACAGCGGGGTTGTATGAGACTCACTGTAAACTACATTACAGCGGGGTTGTATGACACTCACTGTAAACTACATTACAGCGGGGTTGTATGAGACTCACTGTAAACTACATTACAGCGGGGTTGTATGAGACTCACTGTAGACTACATTACAGCGGGGTTGTATGAGACTCACTGTAAACTACATTACAGCGGGGTTGTATGAGACTCACTTTAAACTACATCACAGCGGGGTTGTATGAGACTCACTGTAAACTACATTACAGCGGGGTTGTATG
The DNA here is from genome assembly GCA_032718475.1 of Nemertoderma westbladi. Lineage (NCBI taxonomy): Eukaryota > Metazoa > Xenacoelomorpha > Nemertodermatida > Nemertodermatidae > Nemertoderma > Nemertoderma westbladi. The sequence continues at coordinate 6,613 of JAUCBJ010007157.1, forward strand.
AGACTCACTGTAAACTACATTACAGCGGGGTTGTATGAGACTCACTGTAAACTACATTACAGCGGGGTTGTATGAGACTCACTGTAAACTACATTACAGCGGGGTTGTATGAGACTCACTGTAAACTGCATCACAGCGGGGTTGTATGAGACTCACTGTAAACTACATTACAGCGGGGTTGTATGACACTCACTGTAAACTACATTACAGCGGGGTTGTATGAGACTCACTGTAAACTACATTAGAGCGGGGTTGTATGAGACTCACTGTAAACTACATTACAGCGGGGTTGTATGAGACTCACTTAAACTACATTACAGCGGGGTTGTATGAGACTCACTGTAACCTACATTACAGCGGGGTTGTATGAGACTCACTGTAAACTACATTACAGCGGGGTTGTATGAGACTCACTTTAAACTACATCACAGCGGGGTTGTATGAGACTCACTTAAACTACATTACAGCGGGGTTGTTTGAGACTCACTGTAAACTACATTACAGCGGGGTTGTATGAGACTCACTGTAAACTACATTACAGCGGGATTGTATGAGACTCACTTAAACTACATTACAGCGGGGTTGTATGAGACTCACTTAAACTACATTACAGCGGGGTTGTATGAGACTCACTGTAACCTACATTACAGCGGGGTTGTATGAGACTCACTTTAAACTAAATCACAGCGGGGTTGTATGAGACTCACTGTAAACTACAGCACAGCAGGGTTGTATGAGACTCACTGTAAACTACATTACAGCGGGGTTGTATGAGACTCACTGTAAACTACATTACAGCGGGGTTGTATGAGACTCACTGTAAACTACATTACAGCGGGGTTGTATGAGACTCACTGTAAACTACATTACAGCGGGGTTGTATGAGACTCACTGTAAACTACATTACAGCGGGGTTGTATGAGACTCACTGTAAACTACATTACAGCGGGGTTGTATGAGACTCACTTTAAACTACATCACAGCGGGGTTGTATGAGACTCACTGTAAACTACACCACAGCTGGGTTGTATGAGACTCACTGTAAACTACATTACAGCGGGGTTGTATGAGACTCACTGTAAACTACATTACAGCGGGGTTGTATGAGACTCACTTAAACTACATTACAGCGGGGTTGTATGAGACTCACTTAAACTACATTACAGCGGGGTTGTATGAGACTCACTGTAAACTACATTACAGCGGGGTTGTATGAGACTCACTGTAAACTACATTACAGCGGGGTTGTATGAGACTCACTTAAACTACATTACAGCGGGGTTGTATGAGACTCACTTAAACTACATTACAGCGGGGTTGTATGAGACTCACTGTAAACTACATTACAGCGGGGTTGTATGAGACTCACTGTAACCTACATTACAGCGGGGTTGTATGAGACTCACTGTAAACTACATTACAGCGGGGTTGTATGAGACTCACTTTAAACTACATCACAGCGGGGTTGTATGAGACTCACTGTAAACTACATTACAGCGGGGTTGTATGAGACTCACTGTAAACTACATTACAGCGGGGTTGTATGAGACTCACTGTAAACTACATTACAGCGGGGTTGTATGAGACTCACTTAAACTACATTACAGCGGGGTTGTATGAGACTCACTTAAACTACATTACAGCGGGGTTGTATGAGACTCACTGTAACCTACATTACAGCGGGGTTGTATGAGACTCACTGTAAACTACATTACAGCGGGGTTGTATGAGACTCACTTTAAACTACATCACAGCGGGGTTGTATGAGACTCACTTAAACTACATTACAGCGGGGTTGTATGAGACTCACTGTAAACTACATTACAGCGGGGTTGTATGAGACTCACTGTAAACTACATTACAGCGGGGTTGTATGAGACTCACTTAAACTACATTACAGCGGGGTTGTATGAGACTCACTTAAACTACATTACAGCGGGGTTGTATGAGACTCACTGTAACCTACATTACAGCGGGGTTGTATGAGACTCACTTTAAACTACATCACAGCGGGGTTGTATGAGACTCACTTAAACTACATTACAGCGGGGTTGTATGAGACTCACTTAAACTACATTACAGCGGGGTTGTATGAGACTCACTGTAAACTACATTACAGCGGGGTTGTATGAGACTCACTGTAAACTACATTACAGCGGGGTTGTATGAGACTCACTTTAAACTACATCACAGCGGGGTTGTATGAGACTCACTTAAACTACATTACAGCGGGGTTGTATGAGACTCACTTAAACTACATTACAGCGGGGTTGTATGAGACTCACTGTAAACTACATTACAGCTGGGTTGTATGAGACTCACTGTAAACTACATTACAGTTACAGCTGGGTTGTATGAGACTCACTGTAAACTACATTACAGCGGGGTTGTATGAGACTCACTGTAAACTACATTACAGCGGGGTTGTATGAGACTCACTTAAACTACATTACAGCGGGGTTGTATGAGACTCACTGTAAACTACATTGCAGTATGTAATTTTATATGCAAAATTTTGAAAAATCTGAATATGAAAAACTGAATATTTTTTAGTGAATATTTTGACTGAATAATTTATAACTGGATATTTTTTCGAACCATTTATAATTCAGAACTTTAAGTTTTCCTTTAATTATTTATCTACCAGCAGCGTTTATAAAAAGTTACAGTTACACCGCAGTTATTCTTCAACCGTACAGTGATTGGTACTATTAGAAAGCTGGCCATGTAAGAATTCCAAATATGTAACTGAGATGATGTAACTGAAATAATGAGCTGAGATATGAGAGTTTGAAAGTTGTATGTTTTCGCTACCCTGGTGGCCATTTATAATATTTAATATTATATATACATCATATTCTAGAATATTTTGTTTATGTATGAATTTTTTTTACGTACTAGTATTATTATGTATAGGTACTGTATTGTTGCCAAGGTGTACTAAATAACGGGTCGTGGATCGAGCGGATTCCTGAATTTAGATAGGGTCGATCTGTTCCCTATCTATCGCACTACTTTCATAATATTTCCCTAGAAACTTCTAATATGCTACTTTTGTTTGGTGGATATGATGACTAGGGTTCATATAAATGTAATAAAATGTCTTTCTGGAATTTTTATATTGTTGTTGTCTGTTGTCAAGGTAACCGGGTGCAAAGTTCGAACTTTGCGCGTCTGAATTCAAGACGACGAGGGATTTTGTTCTTGAGATTTTGTAGGTGATTAAAGGGAATGAAAGTCTATCAAATTATTTGATATTTACATTTTTTTTCAATCCCGTTTCAATGGTGATGGGTATAATGATAATTTGACATTACGACCCCCAGCTGCTAGAAATTTGGCTACTATTTACTATTTATATCATTTGCAACTGATATGCTTTGGGCCTGTCCTTTTTTCTAATAATTGTTAACCGACATTTATTATTCTGGAATGTAAAAATCATGCCTTCACAGGCTCGCTGATTGGATAGTTTTGTTTATTGGCACTTATTGACCTTAATTAATATGTTTCATAATTGACGACATATAAAATAAAACGTTGGCAATTTAACTTATTATTTAGACTGACAAACTGAATAAAAGTTGTGTTTTATAGAATTGGCAGACAATTATTTTAATTTTTCATTTTACCTATTACTATGGCAACGGGAATGTAAAAAAAATAAAATGTAAAATATTCTGATAGACTTTTTTTACCTTTACTCGCCTACGAAATCTCAAGAACAGAATCTATCGTCGTCTTGAATTATAGACGCGCAAAGTTCGAACTTTGCACCCGGTTACCTTGACAACAACAAGATAAAAATTCCAGAAAGACATTTTATTACATTGCTATGAACTCTAGTCATCACATCCACCTAACAAAAGTAGCATAAGAAGTTTCTAGGGAAATATTATGAAAATAGTGCGATAAATAGGGAAAAGATCGGCCCTATCTAATTTCAGCAATCAATTCGCTGAATGACGAGTTATTTAGTACACCTTCATTGTTGCCCAGCTACTTATGAGATGTTCCAGAATATCGTGCAGAACATTTTTAACAAAATGTTCCAGAATTTGGTTTATTTATTAAATAGAATAAAACAGCCTCGCGCAGGCTCAAAACCATGGAACTTTCTCAACTCGCTCGTATCTCAGCTATTTAATGACGAAATTCAGTTTGTGTTACATATTAGGAATCCTTGTACGGCCAGGTTTCCATCAGTACAAACAAATCACTATAAGTATAAGGTTTAACCAATATGGTTGGCATTGACCCATATTTGGAATCCTTGCACGGCCAGCTTTCCATCAGTACAAACAAGTCACTTTAAGGTGGAAGAATAACTGCGGTAAAACTTGTGCAATATCGACGGTGACACCTTTTTCAAACGCTAAGCTAAAAATTGAAAGCAAAAAATTGTGGTTAAGAAGCCGCCAAACGATCTCTCTTTCAAATTTAATGGAATATAATATCCCCGAGATGGTTATACCATCCACTCTTTATTAAAATAATGTAATAAATATCTCGAGTATAAAAAATAGTTAAAATAATATTATACATTATTTACCATGAAATTAATTCCAAACCGTTCAGTAATTTATTCATTTATAATTTCTTCATTTGATATTATAAGCTAGTAGTTATACATATCCAAGTAAACTAACTTCCTGGTACGAATGTGTAGAACTATCAGAGGGATCTTAATGCGAAGTATTCCGGGGAATTATTTGAGAATATTTGTATAATATTACAATGAGGAGTCGGATTAAAACAACCCGTTCCAAGTGGCAATCATTGCCAATATTGGGAATCAGTCGGACAAGGTTTTATAAACGTTATGTCCTGCTATTAATGTTGCTGTACAGTTTCTTCAATGTATTCATTTAGTGAGCGCAAGCATTGAGCGCAAGCATTGAGCGCAAGCATTGAGCGCAAGCATTGAGCGCAAGCATTGAGCGCAAGCATTGAGCGCAAGCATTGAGCGCATAGATTGGTGGCGGGCACTTTACAGGCAATTCTCGAAACAAATCCACGCCAAACATCAGATCAATATAGGCCCCTATGCGATATTATTTTAATTAATTAGTAAATTTACTTACGACAAACCAAATAAATCAACATTCACAAAATTATCGTTAATTTCTACGTCGGTAAATTATAATAATTGATGGACACTAATAATAATAATATTATTGCTAGGCAACCAAGGTGTCCAGTAAATACATTTTGTGTAATTTTTCTTTCAGTTTGGTATTGGCCTCATGTCGGCTCTGATGGTATTTCCTCTAACGGCCGCTGTAATTATTTTATTCCGCTATTCTGGCTGTAAAGAAACTGATAACCCAAACGAAAAAATAGAAAAATATTCTAAATTTACGGTGAGTTGATTTTGTTTTAGTTAGTAAAAGTTTATATAGACCGGGACTGAAATTAGTTTCAGTTTCAATTATCACGTTTTATGGTTATTTTTGTGTTTGATATTAATTCAAGGATGAAAATATATTTGCATAGAGTCGGTGGAAAATTTGCTGTTATATGCTCTAAGTTATGAATGAGTATAGCAGAAATACCTACACATAATCAGACATTAGCATGCACATAGTCAACTTTATTTTGTATAGGTATAGGCAGATATATACCTTACTGCAACAGATACACAGAACAATTCGAATATGTTTCAATAATATCCTGCAATTATATGAAAATAATATAAAGAATATAAACATTTATTGTGGTATGATATCACTACTAGGGGGACTGTAATAGAAGTTACACAGTTCTGTTTCACGGTAACCCGACCATCGGGAACAACGTGGTGTAATTTGGTCTCTCTCCACTCTAGTGAGCAGTTCAGAGTGTTGGGTGGTGCTTAGTGTTCATCCTTGTTATTTATCTGCTAATATTGAAGGGCAGTAAACTAGTTGCTTTTTTTGGGTTTATAAGAAACAGCAAAATGTAATGGAATTGATAATTTATAGTCAGTTGTCTATTATAGGCCAATTCGTTCGACAGAGAGAGAGACCTGTACTCTAAGGGTTGTGCGTTTTTTACTTTTTTTTCCGATTTCATTGTTCTACCGGTGCACAAAAGTTGCCAAATGGTAAAAAAATAAGGCATAAAAAATGTCTTTAAATTTCGTCTATATCTTCACGGATCCCAAGAGGGTTGAAATTTTGAGCCATCGCGATGCACCATAATGAAATTTATAGCAATATAACACATTAATGAAAGATCAATGACTCAAGAAAGAACTTCCTGCATGCATCAAATGTCATCAAATGGTTCCAAACTTAGTTAGATACCAAAATTTTAATTTTTGGGTCAAGGGAACTAGTGCCACAGGCACATGACCAGAACCTACTGGCGCAAGTAACTCTTATTCTCAATTTTGGTGATGGACAATTTTTAGTTCTCCTACGGCATTAATAGTAGGCTCATTATAGAACCGCAATGACCGACTTAGTGGGGGTAGACACCATCGAAACTAACATAGAGCGAATAGTTCTTGAGATATTGCAGAAAATGTTAAGTCCATAGCACAAGTCAACCGCCTGGATGATTTATAGACAAATACACAAAAATCTTACTTCTAGTTATCATAAGGCGTCAAAAATAAACACATCACTGCAACAAATTGATTTAGTGTATACAGAGACCTTCAAAATTAAAGAGTAGTACATAATTCACTATAGTTTTTGTACAAAATGTGTGGGATGGGTCAACTCAATATCAAGTATTAATTGGTTGACATAGTCTTGACATTTTGTAAAATAACTCAAGAACTAATGACTCTACTCTTATTTTGAAGATGTCTACACCCACTATATCGATCATTTCTGTGATGTGTCTATTTTTGATTCCTTGAGATAATTCAAAGTATCATTTTTAGTGTATTTGTCCATATCACATCAAGGCGGTAATGTAGACTTGTGCCGGACTTCACATTTTCTGCGATATCTCAAGAACGATTCGCTCTATGTTTGTTTTGAAGGTGTCTACCCCCACTAAGTCGGTCATTGCGGTTCTAATGGGCATAATATTAATATATATTATATAGGAGAACTCAAAGTTGGCCATCGCGAAAATTGAGAATAATCAACACTTGCGCTAAATGGTACTAGTATCGGCATGCTGCATTGCAGCTGCATTTTTAGGAATGCTGTGCCGGCTTGTCAACAAAATTGCACCGCCACAACTCCCTATCACCCATGACATTTGCTAGATCATCCGCATCTTTAAGGCCAGTGTCCTTTAAGATGCGTCTCAAGAAATTCATGGGCTGTCCACCATGCTTATTCACTCCATGAGGCTGCCAAAGTACAAGATTATGCACTGGCTGGTCCTCACGGCGAAAGCAATGTCCTGCAAAGCGGAGGCGATTTTGTTCTAGTGTCAAGCTTGGGGGAACCAATTAGACACCTCCAATGTTATATAGTGTCTGGTTGGAGATGTGTGCATTGTACTTGACACAATGAACCCGGCGTAGCATTCTTGTGAATGTGCCATCCAGAAATTAGGTGTCCTCAGCAGTTAGAGCCCAGCATGGACTCCCGTAGAGGAGTACTGGAACTACTGCTGCTCTAAATAATCGGACCTTAAGTTTCCGATTAATTCTCGGTGACTTCCAAATCCTGGAAAGCCTATTCAAGGCTGCCCATGCCTTTCCCTTACGTATTCGAAGGTCCTCACCTGACTTCCGGATCCATGATCCCAGGTAACAGAAGTCGTCCACATGCTCAAGCATACCATCCTTTGAGCTTATGCTCATCCGATCAGAGACTTGCTGAGGACTTTCAAAGTTAACTGTCAGAATTTTGGTCTTTCTGGAGTTAATAAAAAGACCAACACTAGAAGCAGCATGTTCTAATGAGCTGAGGAGCCGTTGGGCTCCCTCTAATGATTCTGAGAGTACTCCTAAGTCATCAGCAAAGTCTAGATCAGTTAGGTACTTGGCAGGATTTCCTCGACTTCTGGAGCCAGTAGGTGGAGTTATCATCACCCCATCATCATTATGATGATCTAAGGACATGCGTAGAACATAGTCAACCACAATAATGAACAAGAATGGTGCAAGTGTGTCTCCTTGGAGGACGCCCCATAACACTTCAAATGGTTCTGTGTCACCGTCAACAGTAGACACAAATGTTGTCGAACCATCGTATACTGATCTGATTGCTGCAATAATTTCATCAGGAATCCAATATAATGAAAGTATGCTGAACATACGTGAGCGAGAGACTGAATCAAAGGCCTTGAAGAAGTCAACAAAGATAACAGCCAGATGCCTGTCTTTCTTATTTGATATCTCTTC